>NJDC01002081.1:139014-151585 GCA_002245475.1 Calephelis virginiensis | reverse complement strand
TGACATTGAAACTTTTTTTAGCATTCGATTTAATATAAAAATTAATCTTCATTGAGATACTGTTGTGCTTGTTTTGAGTCTATAGCCGCCATAAGTTTTTTACCTTATTTTTAAAACTATATTTTAACTCTCAATTATTATTTTTTTATAAAATGCTTGCTTTCTAAGTTTTGGAAAACTTGTTCTATAAAGATTTTAAAATTATTCTATCTATTCTTCACTACACTTGATTTTGTTTAAAAAATCTGTACCGAGAAGAGGTGGCAAAGCAAGCGCAACTAACAGTGTAGGGACGACTTGGAAGTAGTAGAGACTTTGCAGAACCCAAATCCAAATTTTATGAAAATGTGTACTGCTTGGCACGATTATGAAAAAAGCCTCTACCATTACCTTTTCTGTGAAATTGATAACCAAATCTTGGCTACGTAGAAACACGTAGGCACAAGATGAAAATATTAGAAAACGTGAAACATTTTTTGCATTGGAAGGAAATTTTTTTAATTCGAAAGACTTTTTAAAATGTGTAAAATTAATTTTCCCCGTGATGGTCCAGGCTCCTTTTGCAGAATAGGCCTTTCTGCCCGGTAGCTCGTAAAAGGCGAGCATAGGCTTACCGTCACCGTGACATCTGACTAGGTGGTAGAGTTTCGCAGCGACTCACCCGGATTGGTACCACCGCCTTACCTATTCCTGCTACCATAACGTCTAATGCTTGCCGTTGACGTGTTCCAGTTCGGAGGGTAAGGTAGCCGGTAAACATACTTTTGCTCGGGGCCTAACATCCCGGCCTCAGGTTGGCAGCGCAACACTACCTTTGGTGTCTCTAAGCGGCGGGAATTTCTTACCATCAGGAAATCCGTCTGCCTGTTTGCCTTCCAATATCATAAAAAAAATTAAACAAAACTTAAAATAAAACTTTATCTCAGAATTATGGAAATCTGTAACTTACAATTTTTTTTTGGTACTTACCTACATCACCATCCGATAGATTTACATGAAACAGAAAATATGATACATTATAATTAACATTTACTGAAATATTTTTGTGGAACTATTAGATTAAAGGCATATTATTATAGAATTGCATAAAAGCCATCCTCATTACAGATAATCTATAAAGATAATCTATTTTCTTACAAATTTCTTATTTACTTATGTAATTACGTCAACATATTATTAAATCGAACTTAAAATCTAAGCCTTTATAGGTACGTCACTAGTTTTAATGTTATATTTTCTTAATTCTTTTAAAATCAACTAAATTATCAGCCAACTCTTATTGAAAAATCAAATGAAAGAATGATGAACAAGTTAGTTCATCATTATATCGATACCACTGCTGCTGACGTGCATTTTTAAGTTACATTCATTTGTTTATTTTTAACGGCCTCTATGGCGAAGCATTAATAATACACAACTCTCTTGAAAACGGTAAGTCGTCATCAAAGAATACCAGTCGTCAGTACATTAAAAGTGACACAAGAAATAATATACCTACATACGTTTAAGGACATATAAAACGTCTCATTCATTTACCAAAGAACAATATTGCTTTTTGAAATACCCGAAGTAAATCAAACATTTTAAAAAGAAAGTACATTCTTTATTAATCTGTAAATTTCCGATCCGGGAATGTAAAGGAATATTCTGTTTATAGCACTTAAAGCTAACTCTTAACTGGTCAGAGAGCTGTTCAAACATTTGAACTGCGTCGGGACTAAGAGAGAATTCTTGAAGCGTTTGCTGTTGGGTTTTTTAAAGTGTAACACCGCCGGATCTTGTTTAAACACTTGTAAATGTTTGTGTACCTGATACTAGCTCGTTTTGCAGGCTGTGCACGGGTTCGAAAAGAAACTGAACTGAAAATATATACGTATGGATGAATAAATGCCTAAGTGCTTTAAGTATACTGCATTATTAACAATGTTATGTATATGTATGTCTATGTTATGTAGATTTTTTCATAAAAAAAATACAAATACAAACATTACAAAATGTGCATGCCTTAATGTACACATGTACTCATTTATGCCATGCTTTTTCGTGGAGTGTAACAAAAAAGAATTTATACTAAAAAAACTATACATTTTGCGCGTTGCAAATCTTCAAGGTAGCCTATACCTATACGACTTTTTTAATAGCTAATGTATTAACACATTTCTAACAAGCTTAAAGTCCGGTTAAATTGTGCTTAAAAGCTTAAAGTAATAGTATCTTCACGCCCATATCCCCGAAGAGGTAGGCAGAGGTACAACCAAGGCACCCACGACTAGCCGAAGACACTAAGTCCCACAATGTGATAGGTGGCAAGCCTATCGCCAACCGGGCACATTTCCGATCCCGACCAACATTTTTTTTCAAATTAGAAAATTGGAAAAATCTAATATTCTTTAGCCGACCCGGGATTCGAACCCAGGACCTCATGCAGTCAAGTCCAACACCCGGACCGCTAGACCACAGAGGCGACTAAAGTTATATTACCTTAAAGTTATATTACCGAAAAATCTATCCTCAATAGAAAAAAAACCTATTCGTGTTTGTTTGTGCTCATTATTGTTACAATTTTCATGTAACTGTTTGTATACTATTAAACGCTCAATAATATTAATGTACACATTTTTTAAAGGCTTGTGCTTTTCCACAATATACATTATTTAATATATTGTGCAATACTTTAGCCAACCAGTTTCACTTTTCGCTGCATCATCAGGGCTTAATTACTTAAAATAAATAGATTTTAACTTTCAGTATTTGGTTGCAAATTACTGGCGGTATTTAAATAAAAAAAAATTTGGAAACAAACCACAACGAAGTTATACCACAGCAAGTTTTTTCCCC
Organism: Calephelis virginiensis; assembly: GCA_002245475.1. Classification (NCBI taxonomy): domain Eukaryota; kingdom Metazoa; phylum Arthropoda; class Insecta; order Lepidoptera; family Riodinidae; genus Calephelis; species Calephelis virginiensis. The sequence continues at coordinate 148,747 of NJDC01002081.1, read as the reverse complement.
TAAAATAGGGATTAATGTTACTTACTTGTTTGATTGAATAGTGTAATAATATCAAAAAAAAAATAATAAAATTATTCGTTAACTTGTAAGAAAGAACGAGTTAAAAAAAATAGAAAAATATAAATTATGTCAAACGGTATTAAATATCAGAATACACATGACAATATTATACTCGTAATCAAGTTGTCGAAAATATACGAATAAAAACGTCATTTTAAATTATTAAAATACCGACATCACAAATTAGATAATATTATGAAATTAAAACTAGTTGTGAACACATGTCTAAATATCAATTACCAAAATAAATCATGCTTCCTTAAATATTAAAAAAAGTAAATTAATGAGTAGAGGGGAGTTACTTAATCTACCATTTAATAAAGTTGAGCTATTTTAAGTCTATTAAAGAGTTTACATTAAAAAAGTTTATATACAATGGAATTCCACTAAGTGCCGACGGTAAAAAGTATAGATTGCATGCCCGTCGGTCTTACTTAACATATGAATGATGTCAAGTGTTATTCCATTCTAAAAGATAAACTTAATTATAAATTTAAGCGATGTTTAATAGCAGCAACCTTTATCACGACAAGGTTATTCATTTAGAACGACAATGAATAATTTACATGTGACTAGACAATGTAATATTATTGACACATTTCACACCTACACATTTACATTCACATTTACATTTCACAACTATTTTTCTACGTTAGGTAGGTAGGTATAGTTAGCAAGCGACACAATAAGACTATTTTTGTTTTTCTAACTAACATTAGGGCAAAACTTGCACGACATTTGTGTTGTACTCTCAAGGATACACAAACGCGTAGTTGATGCAATCTTAATTGAAAAATAGCAATTGATCGCATGCTGATTGCAGATTGCTTACTTTAACTTATTAATATGCCGTTATACATTATCATATACGTGGTATCAAAATATTAACTAACAGCAATGTCACGCAGTTTCGCCTGCGTAACTTGGATTCTACTGCATCGATTTTGATGAAACAAAGCTTATGTAACTCAAATATAATGTAGCATTCTAAAGATGAAACAATTTTTTAAATCGGTCCAGTAGTTTCGGAGCCTATTCATTTCAAACAAACAAAAAATCAAATATTTCCTTTTCATAATATTAGTATAGACTATAGAAGACAGACTAATTAGACTAAAATTTATATCGAAGTAAGAAACTCAAGTAAAAGTCATAATCATTTTAATTTCTTTCTTTGATTGCTCCAAAGCTGACGTATTAAGAGTTGTTCCTTTTCGTCAGCCACTGGAAATCCATTTGTGGTGTTAATTGGTTTTTCGTGTCTGCCAAGTGCCAGCTCTCTATTGTTTTGTGAATCGCCATTTTGATTAAATACGAGTAAAATGAAAAATTACCGCACCGAATCCGGCGTGTTTAAAAGAGAAAGATTATAAAAAGGCTAAGCCAGCAAAGGCTAAAAACACAAAATCATCTTTACTTTGATGTTTTTCAATTTAAAATTTCTTTGTAGATAATTTAGTGTACTTAATTTTAATAATTAAACCTTCTTCTTTTTCTTTCTTTCTTTAGGTTTTGGCAATCTCGTTAGTATTTTGGCATTAGTCAAGTAGAAATTTGCATCAAATTTTATATCAATTATAATTAGTCATCAGTCATAAGTCATGTCAGGCTCTTGGGTAAAGCGGTGGCCTTTTTACACAAGCTCATGTAATGAGATTTGGCGGCAACGAGTAAATATACGATACGCTAATTTTTTCATGATTATTTCATTTGTGCACTTTCACTGAACAAAATTGTACAAAATGCCACAAAAATTGACTAATTTAACTCAATATAAACACAAAATTCAATAATTATGAAAAAAATACGACCATCTCCATTCATGATGGCGCCAAAACTCAAATTAAACCTTTAAATTTCGTGTGGTTTAACATTAACAGCTACTACCTGACATTTGATGATCCCATGTAGCGCGATCTGCCGGATCCAATGTAAAACATTCCAAAATCAACAATTACTTACAAATAAATAATTATTTAAAAAAATATATTTTCCAGCAGACCAAATTGTGAACACACACATTTTTTTGACACACACACTCACACAAGATATATAAATATATAATAGATGTATTATCGTCATTATTTAAAACATTAGGGTGATTAAAATGTTGGTTAAACACATAAAGTTATCTGAGATAACCGCATTATATAAATAATGAAACAATGATGAAGAATTTTTAAGGTTCGGTAGCATAACTTACTTAATTTGTGCAAAGTAGGTAAAGACAACTGCCGCATACATTATTTAAAAACACCAATTCTCTAACAAAAATAGCCATTTTTGATCATTTGTGTCACGTCATGACAGTTTAGACGACAGATATGTCGGAACGACTGAATAAAGAGTGAAGCTTTTGAAAACAAAGTGATACAAGAGTGTTCAATGGGAAGGTTTTATTAAACGCGGTGCTGACGTCGGGCTGTATGGATAATAGCTCTGTTGTTTCACTTGTTGAGATTATTTTTACATACTTATATCGTTTTATCTTTCAAAATGTTTTTATTTCTGCTTAGATATTTTATATTTACGAACCCATTCAGTTATCGAGGTAAAAAATAGCCTATGTCCATTTCTCGTCTTGTCTGTCACAAAAAATCTACTACAACATCGCTGCGTTGAGACTTACAAGAAGATGTATCTTGACGCCCATATCCTCGAAGTCATAGGCAGAGGCACAACAGACATATTTTTTGAAAAGGCGAAGGTTATTATATTATTTTCGTCTGTTAATGACGAGTAAACAAACGACTCTCCTGATAATATAATTCCACTGTTTATTATTTGTAACACCGTAAATGTTACACGTTCGTCTGTTTCCAGGTTTTTGAGTTAGTGACTTTTCCCTCTACGAGGACGTAACTTCACCCCAAGGTTTTTGAGTTAGTGAGTTTTCACTCTACGGGGATGTAAACTCAACATTCAGTTTTTTGAGTTAATAACTTTTTCTCTACGGAAGGTAATCTCAACATTTGGTGTTTTGAGTTAATGGCTTTTCATTCTATGGGGACGTTATCTCAACACCGTGTTTTGAGTTTAAGATTTATTGAAAATAGAATAGAATATTGTTTTAATAAACACGTACAGTAGTACTATTAAAAGTATGCGCTTTGGCTATATTCGTCAAGCTTTGGAAATCCGAGTGTATTTTAAAGATATCTATATAGAGTTGTTATAGCACATAATTAATAATTTCGCTTAGATTTAGATTAGGTCAGCCAATGTAAAAATAAAAGTATAAAGTGTATTTATGTGGGTGTCTACCTACGACTACCCGAAGATACTAATAAATGTTATGATTGATTAATTGTAATGATTGTAATAAATGGCAGGCCTATCGTCCAACGGACACATATTTAATCACGGCAATATAATTTTAAACTTAATTGGAAATACACTTTTTTTTGTTGCCAGACCCGGGGATCGAACGCGGGACCTTAATAAGTCAAATCTGACACCGGACTGCTAGACCTCAGTGGCGATTGAAAGAAAAAGAAACATAGTTATGAGGATGTAAATTAATATATGTCTCGGAATATATAACACGAATTAATTTGTCCTTAAATTAAAATTATGGTATTAGTGGTGCGTGTCAACGGTACTAATACATAGAAATACTTATATAGATGCCGAAATGTATTCAATAAACTCCTAGGCAAAGAAATACAAACATTTATGTTCATTTCACATATCGTTAGCCCTGTCAATAATAGAAATATATTCATAGATGATTGGCGACGTTAGGTATATACGATACACACGTTGAGGATACGTACCTACCAGGTCTCTTTCGAGGTAGGCAGAGCGTATAGGGGGTTAAAGTCTTAGATTTTCTACAGAGCAACCTGCTCCTTCCACACACATTACTCTTCTCATACAAACACGCCGGTTTCAGAAACTCTTGATAATACCGGAACGGTTTGCTTGAATACCTAAAACCGTCCATATTCACATGATATATCTATTGTAGTAAAAGTATTTCACCTGCCACTCTTTCCACATTTCCAATTTTTCATTTTCACAGCAACTTTTTCTGTCTCATTCACTCTCATTTTAAATGCTAATTTACGAATTGAGTGTTATAGTATTTCTAAAACTACTTATGATCTACGACAACATATTTTAATACTAGTAGCTACAACAGATTCACCCGTCATAGCTTTGATTCTGGTAAAATATCACTTTCTTTACTCTTTAGGGAATACAATATAAATAATACATCGTAAAATATTAACAATCAGTTTAACAGATGTAAAATTCACTGAGCATAAAATACTAAATCTATCTATATATACACATAAATAAAAATGAATCCCCGCTTCGCGTGGTCATCGCCGGGTTTGGCGCAACATTTATATAAAAAAATAAAAGTATTAAGTTTCCTATGTTTTTTATTCGTCTAAATCATATGACATTAGTTGCCTTAAATCTGAATGCCTGTAGACTCACTTTCAAATTATACGGGTTATACTTTTTCACAATGTTATGTCATGTGTCATGTGTCACTTAAAGTAAACTTCATACACAATTCGGGTTTGCTATATATCTATGGAAGATCCACCTCTTATTAGGTACGTATAATTTATATACAAAAATTGCAGGAAAAATGAGAAACTGCCTGATATTTAACATTTTTTTTTCATACAAATTGTTAGTTGCTGTTAATGTCAAACGATACGAAGGTCGCCGAGTCGGCTAGTCGTATAATGTAATAACCTGTGTTAGGTTCTAAATTATTTAAAAGAAAGATAACAGGAAAACATGTTTCGCAATATGAAACTCTTGTGTTATTTCTGACTGCTTGTATAGGTACTTAGAAAAGGTAAAATGCTTTCCGGTTTTATTCATATTTCGTGAAAATATTTTCCTCCTTTTTGTTTTTCTTTACTCTATCAGCTATCTTTTGACATCGAATCTAACAATTTCTTTATTTTTTTTAAAAAATATTTTTGTGAGTTTTTACATGATATTCTTTTCGATTTCGAAATCGATGAAACCACACAATAGTATACATTAGTATATAGCCATACATTAGTATATAAGTATATTACTGATGCGGATACTATATTAATCGTAAATACAAAATCTTTTTTTGCAGTCGGGTACATAGCTATAGGCAGCGTTAGGTTTTTAGCGTCATAAGAACATACCGTGTGTATTTAGTTTGCATTAATATAATGGAATCTATACTAGTTATCGTCGGCACTTGGTGAAGTTCCATTGTATACACGCTTTTTTAAGGTAAACGCTTGTATTTTTCCACTATACACTAAATTTAACATTTTATGTTAGCCAACCGGTCTCACCTGTCACAACATATTCATATCAGGGTTATAAAGCCCTCATGATGCTGTGACTAGTGAAACTGGTTGACTATAGCGTAACATAAAGTGTGTAGTGGAAAAGTACAAACGTTTATCTTAAAAAGTGTGTAATTATATAAGAAATTGAAAATACAATTGATATGATAATGAGCGAGTGTGTTGCCCAGTAGAAAGCAAAAACACAGCTGCTCATAGACATCCGTAACAATAAGATTCGGTTGCCAATGAGATGCTGGCTTTAAAGAATCTTTGGGGTAACGTTCTTTATAAAATCCGTTTAATTCCCTTTTCCGTTTCCGGTCCAACGTTTAACTGTTAGTATGAAAAAGTGCGTGGAAAGCAAAAAGCGCCAAACCAGTAAGGTGGTCCATCTTTTTCCAGCTGGAAACCCTTACGTGCGCAGCGAAGGTGGAAAATATTTTTTTTATTTTATAAGATAATCTCTTGATAGATGTAACCGTAGCCTGTAGACACCGTAGATGTTGTAGGTGCGTCGCTATCTTGAGACCGAGGTGGTAATTGTGCAAGTCTACTTTCTACCCTACACTCCAGCAAACTGGAAAATCAAGCTGTCAATATGGAGGAAGGCATAATAAAGGTGGAGGATTCCTACTTAGACAAATTGTAGCACAGCACTTTACCCCCAGTAGTCTTGTGTGTTATTCAACCTGTCCTTGCCTCTTACAAGCTGCCTGGCAGGAAGGCAGATGGTCTATCTACACAGGAGACCCAAACCAGCACGGGTAGGAGGTTGCACTGAGAAGTTGCACTTTGTTCCAATAACAGTAGGTGATCAAAAATTAAAAACTTAAAACCTATACAAAGGCAACAGCAAAATCTAGTAATTGTTAAAGAAATTGTTTTGACAAGAATGTTTAATTAAAAGATAAAAAACAAAGGCTATACAAATTGGTAGCCGTGTCCTCGAAATGTCGACTTTTGATGAAAACTCGATTTGTAAAATAAGATAAAACAATGAAACGTTCTTTCTATCTTTTCTTCCCATCCCATTTTCTGGATGTAATTAAATAACATCGTTACTGAATATAAAAATGTAGGTTTTTGTTTAAATTTACAAGTCATATTCCTATTATACAAATAAATAAATAAATAATAAGTAAATAAATATCCCTGGACAAGTCACACAAATTGAATCTAACCCCAAAGTAAGCAAATTATATGCTTATGTTATGGGTGTTAGTCAACGATTCCAATACATAGAAATATTTAAATAGATACCAGAATATATTTAATAAACACCCAGACCCGGAAATGCAGACATCTAAACGTTCATCACACAAATGCCTGCCCCCGTCGGGAATCGAACCCGAGCCTTGCCTAACAAATACCTAAACCAATGACAACACAACCATATTTTGGAGGAATGTGATGAACCCATTCACGTTAGTTATTTAGATTTTAAAACTAATCCAAACAGTCGAACTAGGTTTGGAACTAGGTTTAGGAACTAGGTTCCTTGTTTGGGTGTTTATATTATAAAAAAAGAGTAATAATTAATGTAATAACAAAAAGATTTTTTTATTTCGGTATAACAAATTCATTACCACCCCGTAGAGAGTTGAACTTAAGGAAAATAAACCTCATAAATAAATTACAATTTTCCCCTTGTACATTTGAGTCCTATATGCAAAAGAGATTATATGCGTCCAAGCTCGGCAACAGATCAAGGAATAGTTAAGGCGACACAACCAATCCAAACTTAAAAGATAACGCAAGCAGTTTTGTTAGATTCAAATTATTACAATTACAAGTATGAGTAGTTTCTTATGGAGTAATAGTAATAGCAGCTAGCCTTGTATTCGCGAATTACAAATACAACACTGCACGCAAGACTACTTTACCATTTTATTTTCCCGTTTTAGTCTGGATCCCCCTGTACAGAATAGACTTCTCCTACCTACCTAGTAGCTAGTAAGAGACGGGCATAGGTGACCCGTTACCCGAGTAAGCACGTGGTCCTTACCAATTGCTCGCGTTACAATGACTGTCATGTTTTAGTCAGGAGAGTAGGGTAACCGGTAGGGTAGAGTGACATTAAACTTAATACCTCGGCTACAAGGTTGTTATGTCAAAAACAATTGGCCTTTCGTAGCAAAAGCTTTTTGCTAATATAAAAAACTAAAGCATTGCACAGGCGATATTTGAAAAAGTATTAGTAATTCTGCCAAATATGAGGTTTTTGTGGAAATATGTGGCTCACAGGCAAAAGATAGATCCGATAAAGTTGTCAACGTTATGAGAGGGAAATAATATATTTGATATTTTCCATCGTCGGCGCTTGGTAAAACTTCCAAATATTCATATTTTTAAAGAAACCGGTAGGCTACTAATTACAAAGTACCTAATAAATTAAAAGTGATAAGTAAAACAGTACAAGTGTTTCTTTCTTTAAAAATTAGATTTTTTTAAAAATAGGGAAATAATAAATCCCTCAACTCTACATAATACGTATCGTTAAAACACTTAAGTGAGCACTTCTCTTCACACCACCCTGTCAACATGAATAGTGCATTTAAGCTTTATAATACTGGCTGTTTTCTGTGACTCCACGCGGATTTAATATTACTTAACTCTACGGGTACGGGAGGGAACCTATTTAATTATCAGGATATGAACAAATACTTATCATTCCTCTAGAATATAAGCTATTTCGGCAATCTTTTCTTTGACAAGCAAATTTTACTGGATTTCTTCTTCTTTTTCTTTTATGGCTTTTACAACTACCATGCGTAGTTTGATTTCGCCTTACTGGATTTAGTTCAGGTGTTTAGTTTTCCAAGCATTCAAATGTCAAAAGATCTATAACCCTTTACAATTTTTATACCTATGTCTAATTTACGACTTTTTCGTGGTAAGCTCGGCTATGTCTTGCTTGACAAGTTTGTTTGGCAGTAGTACAAAAACAAAGCAAAAACACCTTGCCTACTAAAATCTACTGTAGATTTTGACTTAAATGAAAAAAAAGAAAAAAAAAAGGTCTAGGTAAACCGAAAAAAAGAAACTCCTTAAGGGCGAAGATTTAAATAAAAAGTAGAATGTTTTTCTCTGTGTTGCGACTGCCGGCGTGGCAAATTTAATCAATCTACACAACACTTTCTCTCTCACTGTTCCCACTAAAAATAAATAAAAACCTTTGAGGCAATTAATATTAATACTGATAATATAACAGAGAAGAGACTTTCACCAGTAAATAAATTTTGAAAATGGAACGATGTCACGACAACGAATGTAAATAATTAGAAAGGTATAGGTAAATACCTGTTAAGGCCTGTTCTTTTTCAAATTAAGATCAGGACAAGTTTACTAGAATTATGTTTCTTCCGTTTCAGTTACAGAACCCTAAAAATATACGAATACTGTCAAATATAAGGCTCCTCCAAACACGTAGCTCAAAGGCAAGGGAAAAAGCCGATAGAGCTTTCAACGGGATGAAAGCGAAAAACTAAATCCCTCAACTCTACAATATTACACGTAGTATCGCTAGAACAGAGAGTGCGCTCTTCGCTTAGCACTCTTTCAACTGGAGTAGTCTCTACCGTCACAATTTATATAATAACAAAATAAAGTAAATAACATATATGATGTATGTAAAATGATATTTTCCCCGTGTTGATCCGGGCTCCTTTGCAAAATAGACAATCTGCTTAACTACCAGGTAGCTCTTAAAAGGGGAGCGTAGGCTCACCGTCACTAACACTGTGATATCTGACTAGGTGGTAGAGTTTCCCAGCGACTTGCCCAGATTGGTACCACCGCCTTACCCATTCCTATCGCCATAACGTCAGTGCTTGCCGTTGACGTGTTCCGATTCGGAGGGCGAGGTAGCCGGTAAACGTACTTTTGCTCGGGGCCTAACATCCCTTACTCAAGTTGGTAACACACCATTACCACCTTTGGTGTCTCTAGGCGGCGTGAATTTCTCACCATCAGGAAATCCGTCTGCTTGTTTACCTTCCTATATCATAAAATAAATAATGACATATTATAACACATACTCTCGTATTGATTCCGTATTTATTTTATGAATATGAGTCAACTGCCTATAGTAGGGGAGCCCGCGATGCTAAATGTGTAGTAACTCCAGCATCATTGGGACCCATTGCACTTTGTCGATTAAATAGTGGAGAGTAAAAGAGGACATGTAAGGTTTTTCTTTTTAGCGGTACGTTAAGTGTCTAGAAGCTAAAATAGCAATTTCAGTCACTTGATCGTAGCCGAACTCATCAGATGTTAACAATCTATATGCTTAATGTGTCTCCGATGATAGAAATATGTCAATCAGACAGATTGTTGTAATGGACAATTAACACATATAACTTGGTTTTTAA
>NJDC01002081.1:115118-138795 GCA_002245475.1 Calephelis virginiensis | reverse complement strand
AAAGGACATGTAAGGTTTTTCTTTTTAGCGGTGCGTTAAGTGTCTAGAAGCTAAAATAGCAATCCCAGTCACTTGATCATAGCCGAACTCATCAGATGTTAACAATCTATATGCTTAATGTGTCTCCGATGATAGAAATATGTTAATACATATAACTTGGTTTTTGAAAGTTTCTGAAACTCCTACTCCCGTACGTCTTGTTCAAATCATCAGAAAATTCAAACATGGACTTATTAGCATACAATAAGGCCGCCGTATTTTAATCTGACACGCTCGAGTATATTTTCAAGCAAAAAAAATAGACAGATAACCCTACATGCGCGTCTCTATATAGAGATTTGATGCATAATGGAGGTGTTTAACAATGGTACAGGGTATCTCCCATATCTTAATCTGACGCGCCTAAGTTACGCCAAAATCCCCTTTTGGGCTCCCCTACTACTACCTAAGACAGCTCGTTAAAGAGAACTTGTACATGCTTTTAAGACCTTGATCATATAGTGCTCTTCGATATCGATTGGTACTGTTAATAACCAAATTTTTAATACTCTCAAAGTATTATAAGTGCAAACAAAAAAAAGACCGGTTGCACTCCGGGAGTGCCGGCAGAAATGAAAACTTAGGGAAAAACACAATTTTTATATATGTTTTTATTGATGTAACATCCAACCAAATAAATATTAAACATTGAATTCAAACAGTCTTTTTTATCTTTAGTTTCGAAGCCCTGATGATGCTGTAAAAGGTGAAACCGGTTGGTTAGAAAGTAACAAAAAGTATTAAATAAAGTATATTGTGGATAAGTACAAGTGTCAACTACAAAAAAAAGTGTGTATACAAAGGAATTCCACCAAGTGCCGACGATAGCAAGTATTCTATTAGGGAAAAAACGTTAGGGAATAATTTTGCTTATTTTGCAAAAAACAAGAATCGGGCTTATAATAAACTATTAAGAAGTCCATTTATAGCATTGTGAGCCAGTATTGAACCTGTCTTCAAGATTTAATTTAAACACCGATCAACATCAGATGTTCCCAAAATAGCAAAGGTCAAGTCGGGTACCATCGAATCTTGGTTAATTATATCCTAGAATATCTCTTCTATTTTCCCAACAAACCTTACTTAAAGACATTTAAAAAAACTATTTTAACCGACTTTAAGAAAGAAGGAGGTTATATATTATACATAGACACATATGTCTATGTATAATATATAACCTCCTTCTTTCTTGTCGAGTCATAACTCGATTTTCTTTCAATCTGCTTTGATTTAATTTGTGAAATTCATTTTATTTCAATTTGATTTTTTATTTATAAGAGTGTATTTTTGAGGTGGTAAGGAATCTAAGACAAATCGAATGAAATCTTTCATTTTTGTATATTTAGACGATATAGTATTAAAAATTATTGAACACTAGAGTTCTAAATTCTATTTTAGGTATTAAAATTAGCTACTGGATTTGATATTCTTAACTCCCCTTGGAAAAACTATACGTAATATAGGTAGCTAAGAACCATCTCGATAACATCAACTTTCTAGCAACAAAATATCGTTTCGAATTTTCGTTTAGGAGTTACGATGCCAGGGTTATGTCAAACTTATACCCTTCTTTTTCCATCAGGAGTTACAAAAAAATAAATATACAGAATACTGCAATAACGTAAATAATTAATATTACGATATGAATAAAACTAAAGACAACAGTTGAATTGGTACTGTGAGAGTAAACGCCATTGAGTAAGCTAAATGCTAATAGAAAATATATAAAAAACTAGATATTATTTAGGACTACGTAAGGGTACTAAAGTTTTAGTAGCTTTTCCGCAAGAATTACTTTAGATGTTGAGATAATTACTAGGCGTAATACTACTGCAAAATTTGTCTCGAACTATTTATGAAATAGTTCGAGACAAATTTTAGTAGTTATGTACACATAATGTAATATATCAAATGATTCCGAAATGGTCCTACATAAATTGTATCTACTAATATTTCTTCAGTTATACTTAATAATGAAGAAATGTTCGTCAAGATAAAAATGTATGTATTATGAAGTATAACTCAAAAACCATTAATCGAATTGTGAGAAAATTAGTGACCTCGGAATCATGACCTGATTTTTAAAAAACGAACCATCACAATGGATTGATTATTGGTATTCGGTCCATGTAATCTTGTGACAAACACACAAAGGAAATGTACAGCCGGACATTTTAGGAGTCGGTAAAAATTAGCCCTTTTGTCCTAACTTTCTTCACACTCAAAAACTGTATTGTAACGTCGCTCCAAACATTTTCTAAAGTAAGACAAATTCTTTCGTATTTATAATATAAACTAGCCGACTAACGGTGAACTTCACAGCTACTAACAAATTTCCCTGTTTTTTTCTTCGTCAGAACCTTCGCCTGACAATAACTAACGCAACAAAAAATAAATAGCTAAATAAGCCCCCCCGTTCATGTGTGATGCGATGACAACGTTATATGAGGATTTTTTTTATGATAATGGAAGGCAAACAAGCAGACGGATTTCCTGATGTTAGAAATTCACGCCACCTAGAGACACCAAAGGTTGTAATGGTGCGTTGCCAACTTGAGACCGGGATTAACATCCCGACCTAACACCTAACAGGCCTAACAGGCCTCGAGTAGAAGTAAGTTTACCGGCTACCTTACCCTCCGAACCGGAACACGTCATGACGTTATGGCGGCAGGAATAGGTAAAGCGGTGGTACCGATCCGGGCGAGTCGCTGCTAAACTCGACCACCTAGTCAAATGTTAGTGACGGTAAGCCTATGTTCGCCTTTTACGAGCTGCCTGGCAAGGAAGGCAGATGGTCCATTCTACAAAGGAGCCCGGAACAACACGGGGAAAATTTTGTACAATTCTAGATAATATGTTAAAGTTTAGTTGCAGATACATTACATTTTGCACCATTTTTTTTGTTATAAGACAGTTAACAAGCTCGCGGTTCTCCTGATAGTAAGATATATCGTGGCCTATGAATACCATAGATAATATAGGTGCGTCACTGTCCTGTGACCGGGATGTTAGGCCTATTGTGCAAGTCTACCGACTGCCCTACCCTCCGAACTGGAACACGACAATGCCGTTATGGCAGCAGGAATAGGTAAGGCGGTGGATCCCTGCAAATGCTGCACAGCAACACACACACAGCTATTTATTATTTACAGTCGTTAAATAACTTTACAGAGACCGAAGCAAACGTAGTGTTAACTCAGTCAATTACGCGTGTACTTATGTAGAAGATATCCGTCCAACACAAAGCCAACTTTATCTCAAGTTTATAAAGTTTATTTTAAAACAACACAGTTTATTCCAAATGAATTATTTTTTCAATAATGCGTAATCTGGTAAACCAAGTGAACACAACACAATTAACATATTTCTGCATCCATTTCGTAATTCAATAAATAGGATCGTTTTAATCAAAACGATATTGAATTAAATAATTTCATGGTTATTGTAAACAGGTTAATCTATTTGAATGTGCAAATGATTTACACATAAGTGTTGCCTCATTCGTGACACGGTTTAGAAGGTTGGGTGTTTATACATTTTCATTTTTTTATAAAGTAAAGTATCTTCACGCCCACGCCCATCGCCCGGTGGCAAGCCTATCGCCAACCGGGCACATATCCAATCCCGAGCAACATTTTTTTTATTAGAAAATTGGAAAAATATTTTTTTTGTTGCCCGACCCGGGAATCGAACCCGGGACCTCTTGAAGTCAAGTCCAACACCTGGACCGCTAGACCACAGAGGCGATAATGGTAAATTATTTTTTTAAGGGTAGAGTTAAGCGAACGAGCACATGGTTATTATGATGGTAATGGTAACCGCGGTCTATAGACACCATAGATGCTTTTTTTATGATAATGGAAGGCAAACAAGCAGACAGATTTCCTGATGGTAAGAAATTAAACTGGAATTAAGAAATGGAAGAAAGAAACACCAAAGGTGGTAATGGTGCGTTGCCAACCTGAGGCCGGGATATTAGGCCTTGAGCAAAAGTAAGTTTATCGGCTTACCCTCCAAACTGGAACACGTCATGCTACAGTTGCGTCGATGTCCTAATACCTGGATTAAAATCCTATTGTGCAATAGGTAAAGCAGTGGATCCCTTACCCGGGCAAGATGCTGCACAACATTCGACCATCAGTGGTCTTGTTGCTCTTAGGAGCTGCCTGGCAGAGAAGCCAATAATTCTAAAATAAGGGATAATTGAATGCAAACAGCTCTTGACAAATAAAAGCGGGAAGTGTTAAAAGAATCATCAATCACGGAAATTGTCATAAAATCACTTTTGCAATTATTATCGCTTGTATTTCACGAACGTGTACGCGCGTTTTGACTCTTTGGTTCGAAAGCAAGCTTTATGCCAGACGTAGTGGCCTGCATGTGGTATACCTTGTTCAAGGACATACAACAATTTTAGTGCTACCAAATAGCTCCTGAGGGGCGAGCTCGTTTTCCTTATCGGATTGAATTTCGGAACGGTTTGCCCTTTTAGATTGACGACTGCCTTACCTTATTCTGGCATTTCAGTACAAACTTGGCGGTTGTACTGTATTTGTCCGAGTGTTTTGAGCTTAGAGTAACCCACCGGCTTAAACTTAATAGTTACTCATCCAAAACGCTAAAAATATCAAACGCTGTTTAGGTTAGGTTTAACACATCTACCACTTTTGATGTCTTTAATATACTATCACCCTGAATATCTATAAGGAAGCTGTATTTCTTACCATAAGATGATCCGTCTGTCTGTTTACCTTTCAATTACATAAAAAAAGAAAAAACTTTAAAAAAATAAATAACCTAACACTGTTAAAGTATCAATCAATAAATAACAAAACATTTACCAAAGTAAGCTTCCATCATAATCTAATAAATTGAAACTTTGTCATTTCCGAAGAAACACAAAACAGCAGCTCTCTCGTTGAGTAAGTTAACAAAGAGTTAATACAATATACAACGTCGAGAGGTTCCACAAAGTCGATTAATCTTGTGGCCATGCTTACTCACGCTACGGTCCGTAGCACTTCAGCGGTACGTAGGTCCGTTCTCGTAGCAGATAGAACAAAAATATGTAAGGAAACCTCTGTAGGCGAACCATAATATATTATAGAGCCAATTGTTGTCAGTAACAAAGTCCTACATGTAACGAACAGTTCTGACAATAATCATATATCATAAAACAGTTTAGAAAGCGAAAACATTCTCAATAGAAAAACTTTATCCACGCTTAGTTTTTTTAGACATATTTTTTTTTATTTTATTTAAAAAAAATATAAATCTTTCAACTCGATTTTTAGACAGGTATACCAAGATATGTACTATTTTTTATTTATATTGTTACATCCGTATCAAGAAACATCCGTTTTTAATGTAGGATATATGGACACAAGTCCATATATCCTAATCCTCCATTTTGAGTTGGCAATTGAGATACATAATCAGCACCCCGTCGAATTGACATTCATTTTGTTTAAGTTACTGCGAGTGCGGTAGAGTTACGAAGCTTTTTAATTCGTATATTTCAAGTTCATTGTGACTTTCTGAACTAATTTTCGTTTATTTTTAATTGATTACGTAAAAAGGATTGGGTAATATGTTACACTACTATTTTTGAAGAACTTCAGAAAAAGGGGAGGTTATATATTTGACGATGTAGGACTAAATGAAAGTAATTCTGTATTTTCACGGCCTTAACCTCGAAGAGGTTGGCAGAGAGAACAAGGGCACCCGTAATTAGCCGAAGGGACTAATTTCCACAACGTGATAGGTGGTAAACTTTACTCCAACTGCACACTTATCCAGTTTGGAACAACTCGGTTTCTTCCACAAACTTAAAAAAATAAATTTTCAGGTGTTTTACCTGGGAATCGAACACAAGACTTCAATAGCTAATGCCAACACCAGACCATTAGACCAAAGTAGTGATTTGCCTATGTATCTTGTTCCTGTTCCGTGTATTTTAATCTGAATTAATACGCATCCTTCAAAAGCCTATTAGCGGGTAAAGAGGTATGTTATGTCTTAATACATGATTCACACATACATATTTTAACGACAAGTCTGTTACGGGGTAGGCAGAGTGTATTGTGCCAAATTTCACGATACTCGCTTTCGATATTTCTGAATATACAAATAAGTCGGTTTTGACTCTTTATAAACTACTAAACCACACAGGCAATAACTGGAGGTCCGAGCTCCTTTGCAGAATAGACCATGTGCCAGGCAGCTCGTAAAGCAAATAAGAAAGACCAAAATTAAAATTTTACGCCCCACCGCCATAATTAAAATGTTTTAAGAACATATTCAGTAGGTTGTGAATGTAATTTAGCGATCTTTAAGTATTCAATTACATAGAGGGTTGAATGTTACTCTTGGGTCAACAGCTAATCGTGAGGTTCATAGAGTAAATCTTATCCAAAACGATATTTACTTTTTAACAAATATTCAATATTTTACCCCGTGTTGATCTGGGCCCTTTGTGCAGAATAAAGCATGTGCTGTCCTGGCAGTCAGCTTGTGAGAGGCGAGCAAAGGGCTAAATAGTTCATTACCAACAAGACCACCGGTGTTAGGGTGCTGTTTAGCAATTCCACCTTACATGTTCCTGGTGTCATGTGACAGCAGGAGGATAGGATAGGATGTCCGGAGGGTAGGGTAGCCTGTAGACTTACCATTAGGCCTAACACCCTGGCTACAGGATAGCGATACACCTATAACACCAATACATTTTCCTTAAAATATATGTGGGCAGCAGGTAAACTTACTAGAAACAAGATAAACAGGAAAGCTACAGCGAAAACTTAAAGAAAACCTTCAGTGACAAATGTCTGAGCCACTAGGAGTTGGTAAAAAACGTTAAGGTTTAAAATATTTAATGGGAAATATCGTGAAAAGTAGTAAAAGAATGGTGTGAAATTGGTAACTGGATTCCTATCGAAGGTGTGCAACAGCCGAAACTAATATTAGTATAGTTTAAGCGCGTTATACACGAAAATTAAGAACATTATGATGAAGTTAACTTGTATGTTATAGTAAAAATTTTAAAATACATTCAATTTGAAAATCTGTATCCCATATTTCGTATTCACTCCATTCCCTGTTCTCCGTGTATGACAAAACTTCATCTCGTAGCAGAGCTACGTGCTACGACCGTAGAGCGAGGCACGTGCGTAGCACATTTCATACGATATCCACTTGGAACTTTTGATATTTATATTTCCATTCGTCTGTAGATTGCTAGTGTTTTTGGGTTAAATGAACAAAAGCTGCGGTAATAAACTCCTCATACAAAGCCTATTTGAAAGTACGTACGATTATAATAACCCCGTATTGGTCCGGGCTCCTTTGCAGAATAGACCAGTCACTAACAAAGTGACGTCTGACTAGGTGGTACAATTTCGCAGCGACTCGTCCGTCTAGATACCACTGCCTTACCTATTCATGCCACCATAACGTCAAATGCTTGCCGTTGACGTGTTTCGGTACATAGAATAAGGTATGAAAATCCGTCTGCTTGTTTGCCTTCCAGTATCATAAAAAAATATAATAAACAATATAGAGTTGATATGTATTTGTTACTAAATGACCCGACGTTTTCCTGACTGAAATATCAATATTGAAACTATGATCGAATTAAACCAATGTTGTCTTCAAATTCAAATTCAAATTCAAAATAGCTTCTATTACGTAGATCTATGTAAAGATTCTTGAAACGCGTCTATATAATTCTAAAAACTACCACCGGATCGGAACGCAGCCACTCACTGAGAAGATCCAGCGAAAGAAACTCAGCGGGCTTGTCTTTTTTCTTATAAATCTAATTTACAAAAGTTTATTACATTTACAAATAATTTGCAGAGATTGGTATGAGGAGCAATTAATCCCAAGCGTTTTTGTCTTCTAAATATTCTGAAATCTTATAATAACCCTTACCAAACAATTTAATCTTAATACATTTTTTAAATTTATTAAATGGACTTACTTCAATATATATAATGGTAAGTCTTATCTTAACTGCAATGAATATATGGAATCCACACAATATAATATTTAAAGAATGCAACGAAATGAATTTATATGATATAAGAGATTACATACCGATCACATTTGCGAAACAATAATACCTTGTACATCCTATGTACAAATGAATAAATTAATATTGAATTCTAGGGTCAAGCAACCGACAGTTATGAAAGAGTTTTTAAGTTTTCTTACGCTTTTTTTTCAAGAGAACCTTCTCCTGACAATAACTAACACACCAAAATTAAAAGATATTCATTTTTAAAATATATGAATTTTAGATTCATCTATAATAAAAAAGAAACAAAAATAGAGATTAAGTCATGTCTCAAAGAAAGTACCGCTAGCTAAAATTGAGCAAAAATTAACCTATTGTACATTCCGATAATCCCTCTGTCGAAAAGTTAAATATATTCAAAATGCGTAGAAAACGACGGGCAACTAGATAATTATAATCACTTTTCTTGACAAACTTATAATAATAATGCTATATGAAACCTTTGGTATACATAATATCACAAGCATTATCAAGATCAACTCATGTTACCAACAAAGACAAGAAATGAATGAAAAATAATGAACGCGATTAACAGATATAATAATATTACAGATACAATAATATAATATTGTCCAACATTTTCACTGTTTAACTACGAACACTAAAATTAAAAACTCATAAAACACTACGATTTAGTTTTGGTTCTATCTGAGATTATGTTAGCGTGTCCCCGAACGTAATCGACGCCATTTTATGGGCCATAACTGATGCAATATGGCGGCTAACCGGCAACATTTTTAAAATTACACCCCATCTTTTACAACTTAGCTGAAGTTATGATTTTTATGATTTAGGTGTTGTATTTACGAAGAATATTAACGACAAGGCATTATTATCAAAATAATGAATGTACATTTTTACTGCAATAGTAATTATATTTTAACTACTTAGTATTGCAAACAGATATGAAAGTATTTTTTTGATAATTATGAAATATTATATAACGATCAAATTTTTTCCACTGTTAGCATTTACCAATTAAGACTGTAAACAGCTTTGTCTATAGTGACTGTTTATAGGTGGCAGAGTACTATGACAACTCTGCAATCGAAACAAATAGACACAGTTTACATTACTTATAAATAAATACAATGGCAGATACGAGTATTTACTCGCGGCTCCGTTTAGGTACATGGTAGTTTCCAAGTCTAAAAACATACCGATGTATTCTCGCGTAAGCGGTAAAAAAAGGAATAAAAATTTCGCCACAGGAGTTGAGTTGAGTAGCTCAAATTGTTAGAAAAGTCGTTGACTTGACACAAAAGGATACAGGTTCAAATCCTGTTAGGGGATTTTTTGATCTTTTGTAATTGTAGAACACCTCCTTTTAAAAATACTTAAGAATTACTCGGAATGAAATATTATTATGATTAAGGAGTTTTACAAATCAGTGTGTGGCCGCGATTCCGATCCGGTGGTAGTTTATAAAAACATCGACATGCATATGGACCACTTGTATGGTCCATACGAATAAACATTTTCTGATTCTGATTCCGTTCATTTTGGAAAAAAATAAGTCATAGATCTCACTATCAACTGCGGATAATACATTTAAGAGGCATAAGTTAATATAGCTTGTTACGGGTATACAATTTGAGTGTAAGTCACGATCTACTTCAAGTGATTCCTTCAATTAGGATTCGAGAGCTTTTCCCGATGTTCAGGAAACTGTAACATGGATACAATCGTATTAAACGAAAGTACGGTTACTTAATAGTTAACGAATAGTAAACACCTTACGGATATCTTTATTTGCAACAAATTTGGGGAATAAACGAGGTGAAGAAAGGTTAGAGCTTCATTCTATTTTGACCGCCTCGTTGGTTGAGTGGCTAGCGTACACGCCTAACTTTAAACGCCTAACTTTTTTTAAATATGTTCGAGGCAAACGGAGCACTAAACTTTTGGCACCCCCTTCCACGATCGTTGTGGATTTCTGCAACATTAGGGGCTTACACTCTAACTTAAACGCCGACCATTTCCACCTTGAGATGGCGGAGCCAGCCTTGCCCTTTTTGACTAAGACGCAAATATCTTCTCCGGCTGACACATCATACCTCTCCTACCCGGGGTACAAACTGGAACACTCGTTTGTACCGCGGGCGGGCATGTGTGCTTTCGTCAGAGAGGATATTTACTACCGGCGCCTCGGTAATCTTGAAGGCAAAGACCTATCCATTCTTTGGCTGCGCGTTGACAGCTTAGATCAGACCGATCAGATCAGAAACAGACGGGCTTGTCGAGCACATGCAAATAGATAGCGATTTTGTGTCTGAGCAGATCTCATCTGCGGAGGTCGTGATTCTTGGCGATTTAACGCCCACCATACTTGCTCCACTTGGTTCACTTGGCTTGGTTCGCGTTCCACCGTTCATGCGGGAAGATCTGTTCACGACTTTGCCTAATCCTATGATCTCACGCAAATGGTAACTTCGCCTATGCGAATTCCTGATGTGGGGGATCATACGCCTTCACTGTTAGACCTTCTGCTGACCTCCCATCCAGGGAACTATAAAGTCTCTGTTGATGCCCCTCTTGGATCTTCCGCCCACTGCTTAATCCAGAGTGCAGTGTCTTACTTGCAGAATGCAGTGTACTTTGTGTACGGCTACCACCATCAGGCTGACGTTGAGTGTGGCATTATCGGTAGCCTTGGTTCAGTCGTCCCTGTAAGATGGCACTTAGCCATAAGCGGAAATGCTACCAGGCCTGGGCCACGGCAGCGAAGTCTTGCGACGAAAACACCAGCTTGATTAAAAAGGAGTATAATTCTGCCTCGAGATCTTTCAAAAGATCTGTCGAATCCAAAAACCAAATTATTTAAATCGTTTCAGCAATTCTCGACTTATACCCAAGTATTGCAATTAGCTCGACTTTATTTTACCTATACGAGTATTAGTAGAAGATCCGAACCTATATCACTATAACACATGTTTTATAATAAATTTAGAATATTAGGAACCAGATTAAACAGGAATAAAGGCCGGACCTGGACAGAACAGTTGTGATTACTTTTTATATTTTTTTTTAATATTTCCGATTTTTTTGCAGGCAACCCTTATTATAATAATATATATATAATAATAATATAATAATATAATAATAAATAAAAAAAACCTTGTAATAAAACTGCGTGTATGTTGATTTTTTTCTAATGTCCAATCTCGTGAGGTTACTAACACAGAAATATCTGTTTATAGTTGGCAACGCAGACGAATACCAGGCAAACCAACGTCTGCACATCACACATTTATACATTATCTACTTTAATTCGGGACAAAATTTTCGTATTATCTGAACATAGCACCAATGAAAAAAAAAATATTTTTTCAATGTAAAAAAAATGTTGATGTCCATGATTTTTAGGCAACCCATTTTCAGTATATTTTATAGGTTTCATTCTATTATGAGCTCGCTGTATGTCGACCTAGGTTTAGATCTTAGACCATACATACAAGTAGAAGATGTGAACCGTGTCACGAATGCGAAAGAGAGGCTTAGGAACGGTGAGGCTACTTTGTAGTTACATTGTAGTTGTTGTGTAGCTGTCTGAGTTTATGTAAGAAGTTCTTACGTACCTATAACAACGTCAATACTTACGTCTATTTAAAGAACTTGAGATTAAACTTTGAAAACATTATACAATATAAACAGTAACTTGGGTACTTGGGTACTTCGCAAAAATGCTTCGAATTAAAAAGTAGTAATAAACATTTTCACATGACACATGTATCCTGGATAATATGCGAGTCGTGTCCAACGTGCCCATACGGCGCACGTGCCGTGGTAATATATTGCCATCTACCGTCAATGAATTAATATACTGGCTGTATCCTACCATGAAAGATATCTGCATTGCCTACTATTTTCACTAGCTTAAGGTTAAACTTTTTTTTATGATATTGGAAGGCAAACAAGCAGACGGATTTCCTGATGGTAAGAAATACACGCTACCTAGTGACACCAAAGGTGGTAATGGTGCGTTGCCAACCTGAGGCCGAGATGTTAGACCTCGAGCAAAAGTAAGTTTTTCGGCTACCTTACCCTCCGAAATGGAACACGTCAATGGCAAGCACTGACGTTATGGCGGCAGAAATAGGTAAGGCGGTGGTACCAATACGGGCGAGTTAAGCCACCATGAGGATCCGCTTTGTGACGGGATGAACTTTTATTTCTGGGTCTGCAGGATTATTATGTTTATTTTGATATGTATTATATTATTTATTATTATTACTCGCTGACCCTTTGACCCATAATACAAAATAATTTATAATAAACTTACTTTGGCGCTTAAATTTTATTGACTTGTGTTTATTTATTGTATAGATACATTTTGTAATGGTTATTGACACTATTTTTACGTTCCATTTCCTATCTCAGGTTGGGATATGAAGCTTCTCACGTTATTAAATCTTCTGGATAACGTCCAAACTGAAACACGACCATGCTGAGCACCAGCGTTGGACAATACAGAAATAACAAAAATAAGTTGGACTGTGTGCCAATCAGGGCAACTAGTTGTAGTTTTATTTCTACAAAAACACAGCTTTATTACGGAAATGTATTATAAATAATTAATTGAAGCTGTGGAAATAACGTTTTCATAAATCTATCATAGTTAATCATAAATCATAAAGCAAATACAACTAATTGTCAATATCAAATACATGTATTCATAAAAAGAATACAGATAATCAAGATACAAATACAGATAATCAAGAAACAAATACAGGTAATCATAAATCAAAAGAGTATGTGATTGCGATGAAAGTTGGAACAATATAATCGGAACATCGGTGAAGGTGGTGTGCCAGTTATTCCGCCTTCCGCTCCGTACTATTATCGACTCAACAGTTCCCAGCTGAAGGGGATCTCATGTGGAGTGTTTTAGTTCGCCGAGCATTATTACAACCCTTATTATTGCCTTTAACGCTCTTATTAGTTTTTGTACGTCTTGTAGTTTGAGTGCTTTTTGCAGTTAATGCTCATTATGTATTTGACGTTTAGTTTAAGGATTCATTGTTTAAAGTTATATTTTATCAAATTTGACGTTTATTTCTAAAGTTTAACTCGTGTTCAAGTTTTATTTTCAGAAAACATATGTACTATTTAAGAACAAAATTCATGAATAAAGAAATTAATGTAAGTTGTTAGCATTGTGCTTGTTTTCTTAGAATCTGCAATGTAGTTATTACAGATTCTGAGAAGTTGAGACGTAATACATCCGACGAAAAGTCATTTGATTTATGTCAAAACTTTAAAAAATGCTTTCTTAGACTCATACTCTTCTATTGTCTTTAAGTTTTGTTCATTTAACTATATATTGAAATGTTTACCCCTTATATTAAAATTTGGCAGGTCCTTTCAAAGTAACTCTGTATATTTCTTGTGCGCGTGTATATGTCACTGACCTGATAGGAGGACCTAAACAACTGGAGTTATTTTGATGAAATTTTTAGATTCACAATTTGGTGTACTGGAAAATGTTTTTATCTTTTTTTTTAATGTAAGAAGTCTATTTTTGGATAATTTCCAAACTGGTAAAACTTCCAAATATTCATATTTTTAAATAGAGAAACACTTGCACTGTTTTCCTTATCACTTATATTACTAGCAGTAGTAGGCTATTTACAAAGTAATAAATTATAAGTGATACGTAAAACAGTACAAGTGTTTCTTTGTTTAAAAATATGAGGATTATAAGTAGTCGTTGATTTTGGAATATTTTACATTGGATCTGGCAGACTGTGCTACTATCGCAGCATCAAATAATGTGTAGTAGTTGCTAATGTCATGTATGATTCTATTTTATTTGCAGATGATACTACTCTTCTCATCAAGTGTAAACGTAAAAATAATTTAGAAGAGGAAACAACTAAAACTTTGACTAGAGTTTCATCATGGCTTAGTGATAATAATTTAAAAATAAATCTATCCAAAACAAAATTAGTTGAATTTTAAGCGCATTATAAAGATAGTAAGAAACTAAACGTAGTTTTAAGTAATATAAATATAGAAAGTGTAGACTTCACAAACTTCCTAGGAATAAAAACTGATAAATTCTGTAACTGGAAAATGCATATTGAGTCTCTTTGTAATAGAATTGATAGGTTTGTTTATGTTTTAAGAAGAATTAGAGAAGTGACAGGCTTAAAAGCATCTCTATTAGCTAATTATGGATATGTTTCCTCTGTTTTGCAATATGGCATTTGGGGAAATTCTGTAGATTTAATAAGAATCTTTAGAGTTCAAAAAAAGTGTATAAGAGCGATATGTGATGTTATTCAGATACATTCATGCAAACTACTTTTTAAGTCACTCAACATTTTACCTTTACCTTGTTTATATATTTTCGCAGTATGTGTATTTGTTAAAAAATACCATCATTTATTTCAAACAAATGCTGAAGTGTTAGGGAATTCACATTTTTCTAAAATTATTGTGTAATAATTAGTGAAAAGTTGCATGTGCCTTGCCAAAGACTTAATATTTATAAAAATAATGTATATTGCATGTCCATTGCTGTATATACTCAAATACCTGATAGTTCCAAATCTTTGCCTCTAAAAAGATTTAGAAAAAAGCTTTTCGACTGGCTTTTAGATAAAACGTATTATAGTGTAAATGACTTACTTGCAGAAAAGATTCATTGATAATATACATATACAAATAATAACAAATATAAATATGTATGTCTTGGTTGCCGAGGAGTTTGTTTCGCCGTTTCTTCTCCTGCCTGGCTAGGTTTGGAAACGGTGGTAATGTATGGTAGATAGGGTAAAACTCGATCGTTAAAATTTTTGTTTAAATTAATAAGTACTAACCTAGTAGTAAATATGTTTAAACGAATTTATATGTTAAAATATATAAATAACGAAAATAAAAATACAATATATTAAATTAAGTTAGATATTTGCACACCACAATGTGATAGAATATGTTGGTATGAATAAGTATTCTATAACAAGTTTTGAACACACATATTCTGCAAATAAATAGATTTCATTTCATTTCAAGCGATACGAACTTTGCTGTGTCGGCTAGTCTATATATTATATTATAAAAGAAAGTTACGTTAGTTACACTATTTGTTACTCAAGAACGGCTAACCCGATTTGGCTAAAAATTAAGAGGAAGTTAGCTTAAAAGTTAAAAAAAGCTTAAAAGTTAGTTAGGATATAGAATACTTTTTATTCCGTTTCACTGCAAGGAAACTAGGAAAAACAACATTTTAATTCTTCTTATGTAAACGGAATGGCTAGTAATAGTAATTATTTCCTCCTTTTCTTCCAGCGGTTTTGCGTTTTGTTTTAAAATATTTATTTCTTAAAAATTAAATTAATAAGTTAGCAAAGTACCTACTAGAAGCGCAGAAACGTAAGCAAGTGAATATATGTTAATGCAGTTAGTATCCAAAAAATATCGTCGCATTGACTCTGCACTTACAAGGTGACGTGTGGTCTAAGTGCGGACGATAGAGATGCCGACATCCATTCAATCAAATCATTTTTCTTACTTACGAAATATAAATAAATTCATAAATTATAAAAAAAACTAGCCAATGTCGGAAGTCAAGATGAATCCATCAAAAAAATGAAGGATCAACGGTGAGCCTATGAGGATTCTAGGAAACAGCAAAGGAAACTAAACACACATTCTGAAACTTTGATACCTTATTGGGTAGACTTATTTAAAAGAGTAATGAAAAATATGCTGCAAGAGTGGAAAAAACAAGACCTTCAAAATTAAGTACAGATGTAATTGGACTCCAAAAACAAAACAAAAAATTCAAAATACAAGTAAAGACATAAAGAAAATGGAAAGGAAAAAATAGATAGAGAACCATACAAAAATGCTGGAAAACTTCAGAAAGAGTGACGCTATTGTTGATAGCCATAATATTATCCAGTTTCTATTCTCCAGCCAGCCACGCCATCAGCCACGATTCCGATCCGGCAGTAGTTTATGAAAATGCCGACGCGCACAAGTACAACTTTAGTGGTCCATATGAATAAAGTTTTTTTTATCTTTTTTTTTCAGAATTCTCCAGATTAAAAATAATGCTCAGTTGAAACAACTTACTTCCAAAAAAAATAAGGTGACTGCCAAGATTACATTTTTGTACAAAAAATAATGCACGTAAACTTACTCCCACAATTAAAATGAAAACACACATAGACAGTATTCCATTCTATTAAAATACATACAAAAATACTTTATTACTCCGACTTAGGTGTTAATACGGGTAAAGGAAAAAGGTGACTAGATTTATTACTTACACCCAAAAAAATTGTTAGTATGCAGTTTAACATAACGTAATAATTTATAAATCAATATAAATAAAAATCAATGCCACTTTTATAACTCAAGAACGGGCTCACTTATCCGAACCAAATGTTTTGGCTTTGTTTGGACTATTTAGTTGATGATTGACGAGAATTTTGCATAAAATCGTTTGAGTCGTTCTTTACATTTTTGTAACAAATGAATTCAATATAAGGCGGACCGTTTTGTTGATGTGTGCTATCCTGTTAAATTGAAACTTCTTTCTTCACGCCCATATCCCCGAAGAGGTAGGCAGCGGCACAACCAGGGTACCCACGACCAGCCGATGATACTAAGTCCCACAATGTGATAGGTGGCAAGCCTTTCGCCAACCGGACACATATCCTATCCCGAGCAACATTTATTTTATCAGAAAATTGGAAAAACCCAATTTTCTTTTGTTGTCCGACCCGGGATTCGAACCCGAGGCCTCATGTCCAACAACTGAACCGCTAGACCACAGAGGCGAGACTTCTTTCAGTTTTTTTTTTCTTTTGTTCTGTTATGTCATTAATGCTGTCATATACGTAGCGAAGCACGTATCGGGCCGCTAGCTGGTCATATTTTATAGAATTTTTTTTTTTCAATTTTAACCTATATTTTAGTTATATGTTTTTATAGGAATATAAACATCATGAAAGTTCCTCATTTGTTTGTTAGCTTTCATTGTGTTTTGCTTTCCGGTAAAAGCACCTTATACGTTTAGCCCTGAATAGTACAAAAAGAAATGAATTCAAAATTGGAAATAAATAGTAGTCTTAGATTATAAAACAATAGGATAGTAGTATCATAATTAAATTACATTTACCTATTCTAGAATGCCACGCTTGTAATTCGTAAAATTGTAGTTCTTGTTAACAAAATTGCTTTTTTTACTATATAATGTGAACCTATCTGAAGAACTTTAATATTACAATACTGACATAATGGAATAAAATATGTACATAAGTGAATGCAGGCAAGTTGTATATCTTTATATAATGAATTACGGCATTAAAAAAACAAACTGCAAGTCCTTTGGGGTTAGATTCAATTTATGTAATTTAGCCGGGGATATAAATTTATTATTTATGGTTAAAATAACACAAAATTTATCAATTAACTTTTCTTAGCAACAACGAAATTTCACAACCAACTTCAATGAGAAGGAAACTTTAGTCGCTCGATCGAAGCCTCGGTCAAAAAAATGTAAGAAATGTTTTATTTTTCCCAAAAATTAGGTATATATTCAAATATTCGAAAACCATTATATATGTATGATAGACCTACATTACGAAATATTGCTATAGTAACTTTTTAACAAACGTTTGTAATCATTTCATTAAAAACCGACTGCCATTTTCTTTTTTATATAGCGATTCAGTACCTATAAGAATTTTAAAACTAGCAATCACATTACACAAACCATTGTTTCTAGCTATGTCGAAATAACGAATTGACGAACCTTGAAAACGCTTAAGTCATTTTTAGGCGGCCGTGTAAGGAAACCTCAAAAAATACAGCAAATTTACAGTGAATATATTTGCAATAGCAAACCGTTGTGATAAGCGCGACGAGCGAGAGAGAGGACAGGAAGCGCTTCCGAAAGTGTCTTTAGCTGTCAGCCGATCTAAAAGTGTCAATTTTACCTATGTCTCCCGAGTTTAATATCGCCAGATTTTTCCTTAAAACATTGTATTTTTATCTTTATCATTTTGAAAAACTATAAATAAGTACACAGTATTGATTCCACATTTATTACAATAATGTAAATAAACCTAGTTTTCAAGTTAGTTAAAAACGCTTTTAAAAGTCACAAATTTAAACTTAAACTTTTTGTTTCAATTATTGTTTTATTTTAATCAAGCAGTGTACTGAGTGTGAATTTTGTACGAATTTACTTTACCGCCACGTTTGCGTTTGCACGATCTAATTGTATTGAATAATTAAGTTGTTTCGACTATCCATTAGAGGCGCTAACAATAACTCCACACGTTTAGATCATTAACCATAAACGCGACAATAAAGTAAATCAGTTCAAAAACACACTTGGCACACAAAGAAGTATACTTTCTAGCTGTCACACGATACTAATTTAAAAAATATACCATTAAAAATCAAAGAAACTAAAGAAACGATTACCAGAGCTCCTGAATATGATTTCTTAGTGTAAATATCTAAAAGTCCTTAGATTTATTTATACTTGCCTCATTTCAGAATTTGTAAAATATGTTAATAAACTACAAAAACAAATTTGAATCACTAACAAAAACGCAAGTTTTGGCTGATTACAGTCGATAGCAAAACGGCCGTTAATGACTTACTGTTCTCTGTTACTTGTACTGTGGTTAAACGCAACGAGCGAGAGAGAAAACGAGAAGCGCTCCCAAAAGTGTCTTTAGCTGTCAACCGACCTCGAAGTGTCTATCCTACCTACGTCTCCCGGGTTTAATATTACCAGAGTTTTTCTTTTATTTACTCTCATGTATTTTATTTTCCTTACAAAGAATACAACATTGTGATCATTAAAGATTTTTTATTTTTTATTCGCATTATTACATATGCGTTATACACGTATACGCGTTTCCCCGTGTTGGTCCGGGCTCCTTTGCAGAATGGACCATCTGCCTTCCTGCCAGGCAGCTCGTAAAAGATGAGCTTAGGCTCACCATCACTAACACCGTGACATCTTACTAGGTGGTAGAGTTTCGCTGCGACTCGCCCGGATTGGTACCACCGTCTTACCTATTCCTGCCGCCATAACGTCATTGCTTGCTGTTTACGTGTTGCGGTTGGAAAGTAAGATAGCCGGTAAACTTACTTTTGCTCGAGGCCTAACATCCCGGCCTCAGGTTGGCAACGCATCATTACCACTTTGGTGTCTCTGGGCGGCGTGAATTTCTTACCATCAGGAAATCCGTTTGCCTGTTTGCCTTCCAAAATTATTTAAAAAATAACCTACCTGTATGATCTTATGTGCTAGTTATGTGTAACTAAATACATCTGCACCAAAATCCAAGTACACAAAAAACGGTTCAGTGAGACTTTCAAAGTGTGCATGGAGCACAACAAAAGAGCCTCTACAAAAATGCAGGCTTTCCGTAGGTTTAGAAAGTATTATTTTATTTTTAAAAATAAATATCCAAGAGATTAACAAAAAATCACATGGTAAGGCTGGGACGGGTGAGGTGGGGTTAGAGTTGAAAATGGGGTCGAACTTTGTAAGTCCGCGTTAATCTCAAGCTAACTTTGCGGATAAAAACCACCTTCTGTTAAGTAGTACAGTCCCATGAACATGTGTTGTATCTCAAAACTGAAAAGACAAAATACAGTTTATATTTTCGCCTTACATTTTTATTCAACATAACATTTTAAGATGACAAAAATCTTGGTGTTGTTAGTCTTATTAACATTATATTTAGTATTTTTTATTTTGATAAATTTATTTTTAAATGCGTGAAACTCGCGTGGTAGATTTAATATTTTAATTATTTAATGATAACTAAAGCAATTTGAGACTTGGACGTTAAATGCTCTTTAATAAGCTCAGAGTCGCTCAGCGTGCTACGGAGAGAGCTATGCTCTGTGTTTTTCTGCGAGATATGATCCGTAATGTGGTGATCCGCAAGAGAACGAGATTAACCGATATAGTCCAGAGAGTCATCAAGCTGAAGTGACAACGGGCAGGCCACATTGCTCGCAGAACCGACAACCGCTGGGGAAGAAAGTTTCTCGAGAGTCGGCCTCGCATCGGAGGACGAAGGACGACCTCCCACTCGGTGGACTGATGATCTGGTCAAAGTCACGGGGAGTCGCTGGTGGCCGTGACTTGTGGCGCTCTTTGAGGGAGGCCTATGTCCAGCAGTGGACGTCCTCTAATGCAGCAGCTAATGATGATGATGATGACGATGAAGCAATTTGTGTTTTTTTGTACAATTTTGTGTTTTGATTTTTTAATTATTTTTCAATTAATATAATTTAGTATTATATATTTATCAGATTTTGTCACCGCATTTGCAATAAACATTTCTAGTTTTTATTATTGTGTGTGATTTGTGAATAGAGACTACAATGAATTCCAGGGAATAATTAAAAAGGCGAGGGCAACATTTTATTTCATAACATTTACAAAAAGAGCTTGTAGGTAAAGGCAAATATGTGTTTAAAAATGGACATTTAAACTACCTAGTAGGTTTAAAGTCAACCGTCATCACGAGTTTAAGATTAACACTTTTCTAGAAATTAAAAATTAAAACCCAATTTACATAAATCATATATATGTGTATGTTAAACTCAGGGTATTACGTGAACTGACTTTTCTATAGTTAACTAGTCGATTCGGTGACCTCCGTATTGCTTGACAATGATTCATTTTTATATGTAGATTACATTTTAGGTAATACATTCTTTGCATTGCTCGCAAAATTTCATGAGAATCTGTAAAGCCGTTTTGAAGGAGTACGTTAACGAACATTTTGACACGACATTTTTTTTATTTAAAAGGCTTTTTTTCTTTTTATTTTGTATGTGCCAAGATTTATACTACTCATTCGCGTATTTTTATAAAAAGGTATTAAGTTTTCCTTTCACGTATTCATAGATTATAAACATAAAGCTTCAAAATGTAGATCGCATAAGCAATATATTTCATGTACTACCATCAAATAAATATCTTCAGGTACAGTACATATTAAAAGCTTTTAACCATATTTTTATACAAGAACCCTCTCAATACGAGCATCGTGAATCATTTCAGGTCTGTAAACGTTTAGACGATACCTTGATGTCCATTGGGTTCAAATACAGTTAAATTGACCGCTTCAACTCCTTATACTATAACTCGCCTCTGTGGTCTAGCGGTCCGGGTATTGGACTTGACTGCATGAGGTCCCGGGTTCGAATCCCGACCGAATCGGTCGACCAACAGAAAGAAATTTGGATTTTCTAATTTTCTAATAAAAAAAAATGTTGGTCGGGATTGGAAATGTGCCCGGTTGGCGATAGGCTTGCCACCTGTCACATTGTGGGACTTAGTATCTTCGGCTAGTCGTGGCTGCACTGGTTGTGCCTCTGCCTACATCTTCGGGGATTGGAGCGTGAAGATACTGTCTACTGACACTACTTACTAAATCAATCTAGAATCAACTCCAATAACAGTATAATAGTACTATTTAAATTACGCGCCTCGGCTATATTCGTCAAGCTTTGAAAATCCGAATGTATTTTAAAGATATATCTATATAGAGTTATTATTACATAATTAATCATTTCGCTTAAAGGGGATTGAACTTTTTTATATGAAACCTTGCTTAGTGCCTGACCGCCATTTTGTGTCTTTTTTTTTTCAAAATGGCGGCGCACGATAATTCCTACAAATATAGATTTTTGTTTGTTGAATCACTAACAAAAACGCAAGTTTTGGCTGATTACACTCGATGACAAAACGGCCGTTAATGACTTACTGTTCTCTGTTACTTTGAATATTATTTATATTGAGAAATATTGTTTCTCAATTTCAGCATTATGTTTGTTGGTTGGTTGGCTGTCCCAAGGGACAGCGACCACATCTTTAGAATTACTTAATGGAAGTCGTACAATAAAGGATGTGTTGCTTAATTAATAAGGTTTCTGTTTCATTAAACAACTAACAGAGTAAAACTTATTCATGCGATGATAACGCGATTATTATTTTCGTTTTGTGAGTATTTTATGAGATTGAGAAATAACGTCGACTTTGGGTGATAGTCATTCTTTTTTTTATTGTTATGTTTTTTATAGCTATTTAATTATGTATATTGCATACAAATGAATTACTGCTGCAAATGATAATTTTGTTTTAGTCTTCAATTATGTAGATGAGTTTTGGCGTCGAGAGAAAAGATGGTCGAAGTTTTCTCATAATTAAGTACTAAATTTCATGTTTATAGTGAGTGAAATTAGTCAATTTTGGTGGCATTTTGTTCAATTTTGTTAAGTGAAAGTGCACAAATGAAATAATCTTGAAAAAAATTGCGTATCGTGTATTTCCTCGTTGCCGCCAAATCTCACTATATGAGCTTGAGTAATGAGGCCACCGCTTTAGCCAAGACCCTGATATGACTTATTGACGACTTATGACTAATTATAATTGAATCCCGATTATGGTAAATTTGATGCAAAATTCCTACTTGACTGATGACAAAATGCTCACGCGAATGCCAAAACCTAAAGAAAGAAAGAATTATGTAGATTGCTACGTATAAAAACTTAGTAAGTATTAGTAAACCTAACAACATATGCCTACATTTTATCCTTTTGTTATATTATTAAAAGTAAAAAGACGAAATACTTCACTAGAAAGCGGTGCTACTTAATTTTAAACCTAGGTGTTAAATTTACCTTTATCTCCTGACTTACTTTCGTTCATATGAGATGAACTTACTTTCATATGAAACTTACTCCCAGTCTCCGATCATTTCGCATCATAAATATAGACAATATAAAGATCTTAGCGATCTTATTTATTAGCTCAAATTATTGCTTCTTTAACTTAGACGTTTAAATTTAAACTTCACATTCAGCATTTCAGTAAAAGTGGCGATTGCTCACTGAATAGTAATATTATTAATTATAACCTTTTGTAAGAAAAGAGATTGTACTATTTTAGATTAGTTGCCAGGTAACCGCTGTTACTTTTCAGCAATTAACAATACTATCTTAGCAATAAAACTCTAGAAGGTCTATCTGTATATGTACGTAGATAGGATTATTATCTTACGTGGCTGTAAGGACGAGCACAAAAGCGGTAAATAGATAGCCCTATTGGCTTTTTAATTTTTTCATAGGGCACATTTGGGCTCCTATACTCTAAGTATAACTTTTTGGATATAAAACAAAAAATAATTTAATGCGCATTATTCTCAACTAAATTTGAAGACCTTTATTGCCTCGTTTAAATGGTCATAAAAATCAGGTTATCTGTATTTTTATCAAACTCCTTTTCAACGACTTCAAATCAATCAGCTCAGTCTTGAAATTTCTGTAATAATTATCATAGATGTATTTTAAAACAGCTGACTTATTCTACCTCGAGATTTATTCACTGAGTTATACAGTGACAATTTTTTATTTATTGCAACACTTTAAACTTTTCTTTCCAATACCGATTCAAGGCTTAGCTTGGTTTGAGTTGGAAACTTCCTTCCGTTCAGCTGCAGATAAAAACACTCAAAACTGATTTCTAAAAAAAAGTTTATAATACCCACGTTTTCGTAAAAC
>NJDC01002081.1:93301-114478 GCA_002245475.1 Calephelis virginiensis | reverse complement strand
AATGCCTAGCAAATAGATGGAAATTAGAAATCACTACAAAAAAACTATTGTTACTTACAATAGACAATGGAATTAGCCGCTGACTCGTAACAGGCGAGCATAGGTTTGCTGTCACTTACACCGAGACATCTGACTAGGTGGTAGAGAGAGTTTCTCAATGACTAGCCCGGATTGGTACCACCGCCTTAACTATTCCTGCCGCCATAACGTTAGCGCTTTTCGTTGACGTGTTCCGGTTCAGAGGATAAGGTAGCCGGTAAACTTACTTTTGCGCGAAGCCTAAGTTACCAACTTGGTGTCTTTAGGCGGCGTAAATTTCTTCCATCATCAAATTCATCTGCTTGTTTGCCTTTCAATATCATAAAAAGAATAAAGAAAAAAAACCCCGATAACAACGGAACAACATAAAGGGCGGCCGCTAGGCTTGTACACGTAACCTAAGATCTTAGCCATAATATTGGAAAACAGTTAACACAAAAAACATTGAAAATATTTAAAAAATAATTGCTTATTATTATATAATATTAATTGCACAATAGCTTTGTTATTTTAATATGTTGCTGTAAGCTAATAAAAATTTCACAAATAAAGAAAACTAATTATTTATAAACATTTGGATGAAATGAAATTGATATGAAATTTCGGATAAATAAACCAGAAGATTTAGATCGCATGAATAATTAATTATTTTTTTGAACAAGAAATACAGTAGTGTCCTCATCAGGAACAGTTCTCCTCACTTTTTATTCATATTCGATAGTATATTCTTCACAATCCGAATTTTTTTATGATATTGGCAGCAAACAAGCAGACGGATTGCCTGATGGTAAGAAATTCACGCCGCCTAGAGACACCAAAGGTGGTAATGGTGCGCTGCCAACCTGAGACCGGGATGTTAGGCCTCGAGCAAAAGTAAGTTTACCGGCAACCTTACCCTCCAAACCGGAACACTTCATGACGTTATGGCGGCATGGCTTCCTCTCATAGACATTGAACAAATTCTTTTTTGCACCTCTATAATCAAAGTCTCAAATTTTGTAAGAACATTTAAAACCATCACACAATAGTTCTTATTTCATGCTTCACTTTTATTCTCAGTCCCATTGTTTCATTAAACAATATTAAAATGTCATGAACTTCTTGTAGAAGTTCAGTATCGACAGTTGGAACGGACGTAAAAAATTAATATCACCGAGGTTAAATTAAAAAACTTTATCGCATTTTATACATTTATACCGTTTACATTCCAGCGCTTTAGAATGATATTATAAAGGTTAAAAACCTTTTTCTTATTTTACAGGTGTAAAGGGACCACTAGAAAGAGTATGCATTTTTTCATGATATAGGAAGGCATACAAGCAGGCGGATTTCCTGATAGTAAGAAATTCACGCCGCCTAGAGACACCAAAGATGGTAATGGTGCGTTGCCAACCTGAGGTTGAGGTTAGGCCTAAAGTAAATTTACCGGCTACCTTACTCTGCGAACCAGAACACGTCAACGGCTGATATTATGGCGACAGGAATAGGTAAGGCGGTGGTACCAATTCGGGCCAGTTGCTGCGAGACTCTACCACCTAGTCAGATGTCATGGTGTTAGTGACAGTAAGCCTATGCTCGCCTTTTACGAGCTGCCTGGCAGGAAGGCTTAAGCTTCTGCAAAGGAGCCCGGACCAACACGGGGAAAAATGTTTGTTTGGGAAAAATTTAAATGTTTTGCTTTTTTGGAATTAGAATAAGGGATTCCAATGTTCTTTTATATATATACATAGACATATATGTAAGTAATCAAATAAAAAAACTACTACGATTCTCAAACCTCACAGGAAAAGGAACGGTGAAACGAACTCCCCGGCAACTTCCTTCGGATGATACTTCATCTAGCTTGAATTATCTACCGTGAAAATTTTACTTGGCAATTGTGCTTTAAAGCGGCTGACCCGATTTCTAAATACTGCCTTACCAATTCCTGTCGCCGAACATAACAACTGTGTCTCCAGCTACCCGTTTGTTAGCACCGATATAATGTCAATCGGCTTTGTCGCTTAATTTGTGTTGTCGATTTTCTCAAATTGTTGTTCAAAACATAAAATCGAACCACACAATATGTACACACAATTTCCAAAAGCAGATTCTTTTTGAATATCGCCATTTTGGTATCATTACCGAACATCTTTATTCGATGGCGATATAGACGTCGCAGTCATTACGATAACTTTACCGTTATTGTACTTATGTTTTTCCAATATTTCCCATTTCATAAATTCGAAGACTTATACACATTTACATCGTAATAACAACGAATTCACCTGGTAGAAAAGTTGTAACTTCCACTTGCAAAACGTTATATACGTAACTTCTATATTTTACTATACTTTTACTTCTCATATATTTTAAACTAGCTGTTCCGGCTTTCATAATAATTATGTTTTCACCGAAAGTTCATTACTTTTAAGACGTATTCTGCTTTTCGGGGGAAGACAAATTCAACGAATTAAAAACCATGAAAATTGGTTCAGCAGATCTCGTGTTATACCTAAGTGTTGTAACAAACCCGTCTCTATTTTATACATAGATATAGATTAACACGCTCAGCGCCAAGCCCTAAATTTCCAATACAGGGTGTATCCTACAGGATACACGTGGCGCTGAAAGCATTAATAACGATGACAGATAAAAACAACCTGAATTTACTGAAATATTTTTAACTTTTTACTGAAATGCAGTATTATTTTTGAATAAATAAGGTTACAAAAAAAAACTTTTTTACAGTTTTACCTATAAAAATGTGTTAATATTACATAAAAGTTGCAGGAAAACTTAAAACAAATAAATATTTTGATAATTGCCGGTTTATTTCACATATTACTCTTATCTCAATGTATCCACTGATCTGTACACAAATGGTACACAACAAAGACTTTTTATGAATTTAAGGAAAAGATAAAATATATGACAAAGCTTCAAGAATACCCATAAATAAGCTTATATATTATTGAAGACGCCATACAGATGACAAGTCCCTTTTTCCCGGATTTAAGTCAATTGTAGGCTTACGGAGGGTCTCAGGGTGACCACAGTTATTGATAAAATATCCTTTTCATGTATCACTAAATGCGATTCTTTGTAAGTGTTTCATACACAAGTGTCTCGATTGAGAAAGGGATTATATACTTATGTATATGAGATACCACTTTGCAGTGGAATTCGTATGTAATAGTATACATACTGTTGGTTTTATATAGTACATATCTACATAATAGTAAAGGTTTTTCGAGTCTTGGTTAAAACCTTTTACATGTTATCGCAGAATTTATATGAGAATATGTAATTTTGATTGAAGATAAAGAAGATTTTTTGACGCAAAAACATTTAGCGGCTCTAAAAAAATGGTAAAAGCGCGTCACCAGCTCAAGGCATAACATTAAAGTTTTTGCGTGATAGATATAGTTTTAATAATGGTAATTCTAACTGTACGTAACACATGAAGAACGATGAAATATTTTTAATAATAACATACGTCCCTACTCAAGTACTTACAGGTAACCTATATTTAAAGACCCCTCTTCACGATGCGGATGTCACAAAAGACAGGGGACCGCATGGTGAAATCTTCCAGTAGGGTAATATTGGGGATTTCGCATAACTCATTTTGCCATTCAGAATTCTGAATGTTAAAAAAATGCTAATTACATTTCTCAACAATTTAAAAAAAATATAAATAAATACAAAATAAAGTCATAAAATACTTGTGCCCGAGAGTCCCGCTCTTGCATATCTTAAAAGAATATTATTGTAAGAACTAAGCAAACAATTTTATGACGTGCAAGATCATTTTTCAACTGCGTAACTGAAGCGCTGAGATGGTTTGAAAAAATTTACTGCACTAGCTATTGTAATATTATATGCAATGGAGTTTTTGTTCGTGAACTAAGAGAATAATTTCATGCTGAGTAAATTCGTATTACAAACTTGTTGTGGATGTAGCTCTAAAGAGATCATATTGTTTTTTGCCTTCTTATTTTCAAACGAAAAAAACGCCACTTGGAAAAAATAGTCGCAAAATCATTACTAACTTGATCTAGCTTTTTTGTTTTTAAGATTTTAGAAATTGAAGTGGTTTATACAAGATCGGTTTTGAATTGAATGAATACCAAGTCCGCTAAGCATAAGTCACGTCTGGCTTCAACTGTTATACGCTTATAATATTATATACATGTTGCAAATTAGTAACAGGATCAGGATCGTCAGATCTGGCACTCGATACTCTCTGCTTACCTCGTAAGGGACTTGGCCTGAAGATATGTAAATTAGTAACACTCATTGCTATGCAGACGACACTACTAGGAAGCCTTATACTCCGGACAGCCTAACATTTCTCGGAAACACTTAGTCGAGACCTAGAATCAACTTGTGTCTGATGTCGACAAATTCGTATTCGGACCAGCAGAATCTAGGGTTTATTTACATTAGTCTCTTTACATAGCTATCAACGAAATTTAAGTCTTAGCCATCATTTCCTTCCGTGAAGAGGGTTCTTAAGGCACAAATAAAATAAAAAAATATGAACATTCAAATGTATTTTCATTGATGCGTACCTGTAGTACAGTAGTATTCATATTTTATACAGTTTTAAAAAGAATCAAAGTTAAAATTCGTAAAATTTATACTTAATCGTGTATCGTAATCATTTTAACAACAGTGGTAGTCATCTATATCTGTATAAATAAATAAAATTGGAATGTCTGTTTGTAATATTAAACTACTAACAAATCGCGTGGGTATTATCTTTGAGTCTTCGAAACTGGTGTGTTTGTATGAAAAGAGTATGAATTTAGAGGAAGCCAGAGAGGTCTGCAAAAATCGTGAGATTAGCATTCAGTACTCTCTGTCAACCGCGTAAGATACTTGGCGTGAAGATGAGAATATTAAACTAAACGCTTTTTACTACCTGCATATGATTGTTAATACGGTACATATACCAAAATAACCATAATTACAATTTTTCAATCTGTCTATCTTTTCATTCCGGCTTATCTCTGAAACGAGTGGACCGATGTCGATGGGGCATTCACTGAACTCTGATTTGTTACAACTCGTAAACTCGAGATCTCGAGGACTAATTAAACACTTTTTGATAGGATTTTGGATTCGTTGCAATCCTATATCCAATTTGTATAACTTTTAAAACAAAAGATAAAAAAAAACTTCACGTGGTAGGTACAGAATTGGTGGCACAAAATTATATAATTACCCAGTGTTGGTCCGGGCTCCTTTAAAAAATAGACTGTTGGCCTTTTCCCTGGTAGTACCTAGCTGGTAGAGTTTTGCAGCCACTCACCTGGATTGGTACCCACCGCCTAAGCTATTCTTGCCGCCATAACGTCAGTCCTTCCATTGACGTGTTCCGGTTCGGTGGGTAAAGTAGCCGTTAAACTTACTTTTGCTAGAAGCCTGACATCCCGGATTCAGTTGGGCAACGCACAATTTGGTGACTCTAGGCAACGTGAATTTCTTACCATCAGGAAATCTGTCTGCTTGTTGGTCTTCCAATATCATAAAAAATAATAATAACCAGAACAGCTACTTCATAAGAAACAGTAGTAATAAAACTGGAAACAAATGTTGGTTGCATTTATTGATCAAGTCCCGTATTTTCTATCAGTTTATTGGTTTCATTAATCTCCCACCTATGTTGCATATGTATGGCCTAACCGGAGCGCCACACGATCTCTCTTATTCTTTTTCTTCTTTTATAAATATGGTTTTCGATTGTTTTTCACGACTACTTTGCCCATGTCAAGTTAATTTATTCTTATACAATACACCCATTAGTCACTATGTACAAAGTCATGTCAGGGTCTTGAGTAAAGCGGTGGCTTCGTTACTCAAGCTCATCTTTTTAGATTTGACGGCAGCGTGAAAACAGACGATAAGTACACTAATTTCTTCAAGATTATTTCATTTCTGCACTTTCACTGAACAAAATTAATTAACTAACCTAACACCTAAATTAACCAATTCCACTCAATATAAACAGGAAATTAAATGATAATGAAAAAATTACGACCACCCTAATTCACGATGGCGCCAAAACTCCTACTTCTACGATCTCTCCTTAATGAAACTTTAATACTGACTTTGACATATCGTCATATCTACGATATTCCATTTACAACGTTCGAAAACACGTGAGAGGCTCTCAATCTTTTATACTTTTAAAGCAAATCCTCAGAAGCGCTTAGATTTTCTCCAGAACTTACATCTAAAAGAAAGTCATGTTAGTAATACTACTGACTCAAGAACAGCTGAACTAATTTGGCTGATAATTGATAGGTAGGTAGAGGTAGCTCAGAATCAGGAAGC
Organism: Calephelis virginiensis; assembly: GCA_002245475.1. Classification (NCBI taxonomy): domain Eukaryota; kingdom Metazoa; phylum Arthropoda; class Insecta; order Lepidoptera; family Riodinidae; genus Calephelis; species Calephelis virginiensis. The sequence goes on along the minus strand of NJDC01002081.1, from coordinate 108,115 downwards.
CAAAGCCAGAACCAAAATTAAAATGTTTATGTCCACATTTTAATTTTTCCCATAAAAACTGAGCGGATGGAATGAAGTTCGCCGCAGCAGCTAGTTTCAAATATTCAAGCCCAAAACATATTTCTACGTAAACAGTCAAAATAATCTAATTATTTTTCCGACCCTCTTGTAACTTTATAATTACAGCTGATTAACTGTTAAAAACTAAGGTCTTTATAAAGTTTTACAATAACACTTCGAAACTCGAAGAATCAATCACCTTTGATCTTCGTTAACAGTGAAGTGAAAAGAAATACTTTCCAAATTCAAATTGGATATTAGATTATATATTTTTATGTTTCTTAGTGTTTTTCGTGATCTAAATAAATCGTTATAGGTACATTGGGGGTGAGAGTCATGGAGTTGGTGATGAGAACTTCTCCAACAAGTGTTGTTTACTTATTTTCTATCAGAAGGATGTGTGCACAAGTGTAGAATATGTTAAGTAAGTAGTAGGTATCTTACAGTACATATGCTCGTAAAAAATAGTTTCATTTGAATAAAATGAATTAATTAATTGAAAAATTAGAGGACCAAAAATACTAATTTACATTTTATTTAAATTAAAATTCTCTAGAATCTTTAAGATTTGATACCAGATGAAATAAAAATACTTGATAATAAAGAAACAACTACAGACGTACAAGGTTGTGTTGGAACGATAGTGGGATAGAATAGTTATTAGGTACAATATACAGTATTAACTTTTATATTTTTACGTGATAAGAAAGCAAAAAAGCACTGGGCTTTGCTGTTGGTAAAAGATAACCGGGACCTATACACGCCATAGATAATAAAAAATCATTTTAGTTCTGTGAACAAGAAAGAAGAAAAACGATCTAAACCCGTTATGTCTTAATTCGAACATGATAGAAGAATTTCCAATTACGATAGAAGAGAAACCATGGCCACAAATCTTAAGTCTGACTCAAACTAGGCAAATTAATGTTAAAAAAACTAAGAGTTTCGTTTCGGCCCCATCGTGCAAGAAGGTATTCGTAAACAAATAAATGAAATTCATGAAGAAATTAGTGCATTTTATATTTCCTTGTTGCGGCCAAATCTCATTAAATGAGCTTAACTAATCTGGCCACCGCTTTACTCAAGATCCTGACATAGCTTTCTTTAACGACTTATTAATATAATAAACGAAAGTTAACAAGTGACATGACTGATTTTGTCCTGGGTCCTTAGCTATAGTTTCTGGAGATATTGCCCGTCGTTCAAGATCATCAACTCAGTTGCAGCTCATTCGTACGCATCGAAATGGATGAATGGCATTTCTTTCTCTTTTTAGCATAAGTGAAACCTGGCAGACTTGAAACTACTGGAACGTATACTGGTAATGTATACTGGTAAACCCATCGCGTTTGGACTCAACCGATTCGCGTTTACAACATCTGTTCATAAATTTTGATGATGAGGCTATGATGACGAAGACCTGATGATTGAACTGGGAGGTGGCTAATTATTCAAACGTTTAAAAGTTACAGTGTTATTTTTCGCAATCTTTACAGTTCATCTAAAGCATAAACTTGAAAACTGACTTAACAGAAATATTATTTATGGAGATATGTTTAGGCGTTGAAGGTTAGCTTGTTTGTAAGCATCGGAATGAATATTAGACACATTGTAAGTATTTATTTCATTTTTGAACATATGGGAGACCTAACGGATTTAACACTTACGAGTGCTGTTACAACCGAGCTGGTCTGATGATGGAGCTCGAAAATAAGAGACGTAACCCTGAAATGCCTACTGGTGAAACCATCGCATTAAGAGTCATTCGACTCTATATGAATAGTGATAGTTCTCTGATGGTCCCATATAAATTATATCAACATTATACAATTCGTGTTAAGTTATTCGGTTGATTCGATAAGGATCATGATAAAATTTATATGGAAGCACTTCGGAATTATGATTAACCATTTGAAAAAAGAGAAATTAAATTCTTAACTGGTCGAGTACTCACGTAAAAAAGTATTATTATTATTGCATTTAAGGGCTCGGGAAAGATGCACCGAGAATCAAGTTAAGCTTGGATATGTTGCGGAAGGCTGAAAGTCTCTAAGAACTGTATAATGCTTTTAGGATTAATCATCTTAAGATCTTGGGGGTTTATTAAATGCACTCCTAGACGCTTACTTCATGCCTAAATAAGCGCGGGGCCAGAGCAAAGGACGTCCATTGCTGTCTATTCTGACTCAAGGCAATACGAAGGTCTTGCCTTAAGGCATCTGTGCAAGGTTCATTTTGCTAAGATATTTGCTTAGCCTATAGTGACCTTTACAATTCGGACCGATATCGTAAACTCTCTCCGATGCATTATGATAGCAATCGAATATAATTTAGCGTTTGATTTCTTGTTCAATTTGACAAACTTTTTTTAAGCAAGTTCCAAGAAATGCTTCTGGCAATTCCGCATATTGGCTCTGGTTTTACCGGAAGTGCCTCAGATCCCCTTTTAACCGACTTGTCTGCAAACTCATTTTCCTTAATCCCTGTATGTCCAGAAACCCATGCAAGCGTTACCTTGTTGTCTTCATTCAGCTTATTTAAGACTTGCACGTATTCCATAGTAAGCTATGAATCAAATTCCTCGGATTGCAGTGCCTTTAGAGTAACCTGATTTTATGATAGTGTCACAAGATGTTTATGTATATAGGAGCAGCCAAGACTTTCTAGGCCGCTTGTTAGTATAGCAACTATTTTGGCCTGGTACACAGTAGCAAATAAGCCTAGATTCAATTGCTTTGGCCATTGACAATACACACCCTCTCCTGCTTTTTCATCTCTCCTAAGCCCGTCAGTGAATCGTGTGACATTCCCTGGTTTAATGGAATGTGGTTTGATTTGATTTGGTGGAAGGATTTGAATATAGTTGTATCCTCCAATCCTCTGACTTAATCATTATTAAGCCTCCTAAATAACTCCTAAGGTAACTTATAGCTAATCATCATGATCGCTCCAGGAAAATGAAAGCACATTATAAGCTCCAACATTTCCTGCGCCGTAGAAGTGAAAGTGCGATCTGATATCTTTAATATTACATGATGCTAAGGTAGAGCTTTAGCTTAGATCTAATAAATTCTGACTATATTGGAAGCACGACTTATTTCCTCACGTAGTCGTCTCCGTGACCTTCTCTTAGCTTTTTCGTTAGCTCTTAGCTAAACATAGTAAGCTCTTCGCTTGAGATCCTCCACTTTATATTTCTTTTAAATTAATTGAAGAGAGACCTGGCCTTGTTTCTAAGTCGAAGCACATCACTATTTCACCATGGTGCATTTGATGCATCCAACACTTTTGAGCAGTTATTATAATATGCTTCCATCAACCATGTCTCTATTATTCCATTTGCAAACTCCAGTTGATCTGGTGTTGTAATCGTTTTGGGTGCTTTCCGAAAATCGTTAATGTATTGTTACTTGTGTACACTCGTTTCTTTAAATTATTTGTGCAGATAGCAAGATCCAAAACAAACACACAAAAAAATTATAAAAAGTCCTTTTAAGAGCGGTTAAAAATACCTACTAACTTTGTCGTAAGTATTAATAGTCCTCTTAATACATATAAATTTTGCAACACGTTTATTATCCGCCTTATAGACACCTAAATTATTTAACTGATTTTAATCAATTTTGCAAACTGTGTGCAGTTTTATTCAACTTGAAAGATAGATTAGCTTAAATCTTACTTTATCGTGGACGAAGCCGCGGCTAACAGCAGGTATGCTATATTATCGAAAGTAAAGTAGAGAAAAAAAGAACCTAACAAAAGATGAAAAATTAATGGTATAATAAAATGAGATCATGTATGATGTTTTACTACAATTAAAATGAGTAGTTATTTACAACAATTTCATATCATTTTCATTTCACATTTTAATTTTAGATATTAATTATTCATTGACATAGTTCAATTCTCGCAGCATGCAGCATTAGTGGAGTTTCTGGAATCGCATAAGCGAGTTGAGAATCGACCATTCAATTGTGTTTGATATCCAACTGTAAATAAAACTATGTAACAATCTAAAATCAATCTAATGTTCATCAGTGCTTAAGTTCTATTTTTGCTCGCACGTTATACTTTCCTATTTAAAATGAATTAATTTTATTCACGTTGGCCGCCTCTTTCATTTCATGATATAATTCGTATATGTAATATTTGCAAACGTGATTAATTTTTTCCGTGCACCCCGTTAAGCTATTTTCAAGTTGCTGCTGAGTAGCATTGGTTCCAGGTCATTCATCAAGCGATAAACTTGATTATCTAAAGCATTAACCTGCCACGGGAGGGCAACACACCTCTTAGTTTTTTTAACATTCTCAACAACTATAGTCATATTTCAAATAATTTACAGAAAACCAAAACAATTGAGATTATAACGAACAGATAGACAACCACAGGAATAATTAGCTTTTTTCAATATAGTAAACTATATAATTTATAGATAGTTGTGGTCCTCTAATTCCTTTGAGGGTTTTGACACCGAAGCAGTAAAACATAATGACACGCTCTTGATTAAAACGTCCCATAGATATACAAACCAGAACACATTGTTCGATATTCAAAAAAAGAACAACATGTTATACCTCATAATTCAAATAAATAGGAATCACCATTAGAATCTGGACCATTTATTTGCGATGTTTATCAAAATAAAACATTAAAAAGAAAATACAATACACAAGTAGTCACAATAACTCACAACCTTATTAATTAAACATTCAAAACATTCATCAAATTATTTCTAAGAAAAAGACAGTTTATAGTTTGGCTTTGTATAATAAAGATTAAATGTAAGTTGTACATAAACAAAGGTTTTGTACTTAGATGAAATTCGATTCAAAGACAACTGACGCTTCTGACAAACAAAAATGGAAACTAGTCGTAGACCTTCAAAAGTTATTTTTTTTTTATTACCACGTATTACTAGAGGAAGATTCTCAATAAGTTTACAACGAAAACTGGATTTAATGTCATAAGAGGCTTACAAAACGGAATTTATCTATTGGATACAAGACATAAAAATAACCATAAATGTCTGTATGTGTCTGTCTGTATGTCTCTTCGTTTTTGGAGTTTTTCAATATTTAAGATTGTCACAAATCATTATCATTGACTAACAATCATACCACAAGCGTATGCTAGATTTATTTTCTTTGAATATAAAATCAAAATTCTCCCTATAATTGTAACATCCAATTTTACATAGGCGTGAAAATATGTATGTATGTGAGTGTGTACAAACAGATAATAATCCTAAATGATTTGTGTGTGGCTAACGGGTGTAGATTGTTCAGGGAATATTCTTTTTTTATGATATTGGAAAGCAAACAAGCAGACGGATTTCCTGATGGTAAGAAATTTACACCGCCTGAATACACCAAAGGTGGTAATGGTGCGTTGCCAACCTGAGGCCGAGATGTTAGGTCTCGAGCAAAAGTAAGTTTACCGGTTACCTTACTCTCCAAAGCGGAACACGTCATGACGTTATCGCGGCAGGAATAGGTAAGGCGGTAGTACCAATCCGGGTGAGTCGCTGCGAAACTCTACCACCAAGTCAGATGTCACTATGTTAGTGGCGATAAGCCTATGTTCGCCTTTTACGAGCTGCCTGGCAGGGAGGCAGATGGTCTATTCTGCAAAGGAGCCCAGACCAACACGGGTGTAGATTGTTCAGGGGATATTTATCTTCATTCCTGCAAATGTGTCTTATTGGAAATGTCAACGTATTTACGAGGCATCATTGTTCCACCTTAGTATTTTTATCAGTTTATTCCGTCCAACCTGATAAGAATTAAACGGAGCCGCATGCTACCACATGCTCGCTTCAGAATGGGACTTAATTTGTAAAACCTTATATTACGGTTTCATTGTTTGGAGACCTACTTTTTTGTGTGCTCTTTTTAACTTTGCCTATATTTTCAACCGTTCTCAAAACCAGATTCTCAATTAGACGTGTGTATTTGTCATCGTATTTGCTTTTCTATATTAGACCTCGCGTAACCCAGGGCAGTCCAATTTTGACCGCCTCGTCGGTTGAGTGCCTAACCATTGCAACTAACCGCGAGGCTCGGGTTCGATTCCCGACGGGGACAGATATTTGTGTGATGAACATTTAGATGTCTGCATTTCGGGGTCTGGATGCTTATTAAATTTATTCTGGTATCTATTTCATAATTTCTATGTATATATATCGTTGACTAGCACCCATAACACAAGCATATAATATGCTTACTTTGGGGTTAGATTCCATTTGTGTAACTTGTCCAGAGATATTTATTTATTTAAGTATGTTATCGGCAAGAGTAATAAATTCCTTTGATCATTTTGTTGAAAGATAGAGTGTGTGGATATACTCCAAATGTGGTCACTTATTATTTTCAAGATTGTCAAGGTTTATAAAGTTATACCAAGAGTTTCACTTCGAGTAAACGAAGACTTAGACTTACTGAAGAGATATTCTTGAAATCATAGAAACATAATATCTAACATCTAATGCGAAAATTTGTATGTTTGTTTGTTACTTCATCACGCAAAAACCTTTAAACACATTTTCATAAAATTTGGCACACTGAGAAAGGGTAACTTGGATTAACACATGGAATAGTTTTTATCCCGAAACTATGTTCCTATGGGACCACGCGGGCAACAGCTAGTAACCTATAAGAAAAACAATAAGTACCTACAGTACTACCATTCAAATTATGCGCTTCGGCTTTACTCTTTTTACACTTCATACTATTATTTTTAAATTGGCTGACCTAATCTAAATTTAAGCGAAATGAATAATTATGTGTAATAACAACTATATACCTAGTTATCTTTAAATTACATTCGGATTTCCGAAGCTTGAAGAATATAGCCGAAGCGCATAATTTAAGTAGTACTAGTATACGTTTTATTCTTTCTCCAATACTTGGGTATATATTACTGAGTTACCGAGAAAGTAAGTGGTTCAATGCTATTTAAAATATTGTAATGCTTGTCCATAAATCCAAGAATTTAGACGCAATAAAACTGCAAAACACCGACTTCGACTTCAATAGTTTTGTCTTATAAGACACAAAAAAATGACATCCTTTGGATCCCATCATCAGATCCAAACATGGTAGCAAAGGGAACACTTTGAAAGTACGCTCTTTCAAATAAAAAAATGAAATCGGTTGAAAAATGATGGAAAAATCAGTGAACATAAAAATGGATAGGAGCCGAACGTCTAACTTTCTCTTTTTATCGACATCGATCAAAAATAGCAATATACGAACTTTTTCATAAACCTGTTAATAAAAGTAGTAAATTTAGATATACCCACTTATACATAAAGACTTAATCAAGAGAGTCAGGCCATACAAGCGTCGTTAAGTGGACTCTGTAGCGATTTATTATGAACATTCCCGCATTATATCAAAGTTTGCCTACTTCAAGTCGCCGGGGGGCTATTCATTCATCCCACCATTCAAACTTGGTGAATATAAAATTAATCTTGGGCAAGATTACGTTGTAGCTTCACCATCATCATTGTTACGAAGTCGTTAGTAAATATACAATGTAGAAACCACATCTTACACGTTACATAGATAGATGGTTTTAGAATAGGATACTTTCTGGTAATAGATCCACTACGGTGGTTTATGTGGTGGATATATCTTTCATACACTTACTTCCTTACTTTTTTGCATCTATTATCTAACCACAACCTATGACAACTCAAATGATAATATCGTGTTTACCAGCGTATGTAGGAACATATGTCTCTTCCTTTATGGCACTTTAGATGTCGTACAGGTGGGCCATTTATTGATTTTTTTTTTAATTACAATAGAGTGAATATTCGGCATTTATTTTTATTCATTTTCTGGAAGCTGACACAATTTCAGCGATTTTATAATAAGTATATAAACATTTTTTCAAGTGTACAAATTATTATGAATAATTAAGTACCACACAGATGAAGCAGATTTCAAAAATCGAACCAATCAAACTATTTCACAGATAAGTTATTTTTTTCATTAACACAGGAAGGTACTGAAGAGATTCTTTTTTTATGGTTTTTAAGTGATAAGACAGGAATCAGAATTCGGCTCTCCTGTTGGTAAGAGACTACATAAGCAATTTGATACTATTGTATATGAATTTAGTTTAAGATAATACATGAGTTTTATAATAAGTATAAATAAGACTAAATAAAATTATTTAATTTGCAATTTTCCGCTAAAAAATTTATACGTATTATGGCGTAACAAAACAGGCAAAATAGTGCGCTAGGAATGAATTGGACTTATCGGAAGCTAAAACTCCCAAATATATCCAGCTCCATACAACACACACCACTAAACTGTTTTATTAGCACCAACAATACACACACTACTAAAAACTCGACGTACCTTTTGCTTCGTAACCAAAGCATCATCAGGAGAATTCGACTGCACTCCACGAAGGTCGAGCATATATAATAATAATATATAAATAAGACCATGACCATATGCCTATGATGTTAAGAGAACCGTCGCCAGAAGGCACCATAAATACTACAAATGGATATATCGTGTGTGTTACCGGCTAACCAGTACGGAACACAACAATGGGAGGTACAAGCGATGGTGCCAGTACCGAGGAGCTCCTACATAGCTCTACCACCAAGTTATGATTAACAGCTTTAGTGGAATATTCCAGTACGACCACGCCACGCCATCCAGTCACTAAGAAACGACGCCAAAATATGTAGTATAATTTTTATGAAGAAAAACTTAACTGTGGAATTGTATGAAATTGGTTGAATCGCCCTCGGAGAATAGATGGGTACTAATTGTTTTCAGTTTTCTACTTGGCGCTGATTCAGACCGTCTATTACCTTGTTAAAGTTTGATGATAATTAAATGGTTGTGGTGTGGCCATTACCTACTGGCTAACGAATTAACATTATTAGAATTTATATCTTAATATATATAATTCTTGTGTTCGTGTGTTTGTCACTGAATCCCTCCTAGACGACTGGAGCGATTTTGATGATTTTTTTGTGTGTGTTCAAGGGGATTCGAGAGTGGTTTAGATTCACAATTTGGTCCTCTTGAAAATGTTTTTCAATATTTTTTTATATGTAAGTAGTCGTTGATTTTGGAATGTTTCATATTGGATCCGACAGACTGCGCTACTATCGAAGCATTAATGTCAAGCGATTCGAAGTTTGCTGGGTCAGCTAATCTTCATAATCCCCAGTTGATGTGGTCATCGCATTACGCTTGAACGAGTGGCCCGATTTTGCTAATTCTTTTTTTGTTGTGTTGGTTTTTTTAAAAAAAAAATAACCTTGCACTGAATTAGTGTTTTACTGACGGGAAAATTGAAAGGAAAAAGACACAAAGTTCCACAATGTTATAGGTGGCAAGCCAAATAGACACATACGTATTAGAAAATTAGATATACGCATTTTAAATTTTTTGTTGCCCGATCCAGGGATCTGAATCTCAAGAAGTCAAGTCCGACGCCGGACCGCTAGACACAAAAGGCGATAATTTTTTTGTACAAAAGAATCTTCGTAAGAAAGGATCTTCTAAATTATTTCCCTGTGATAAAATCAAACTGACCATAGTTTGGGTGAAAACCTGTAACTTTGAAATTAAAAGCATTTGTTTTAGAAAGCTTTGGTCGTATTAAATGTGACAAAGGTCTCCTGTCATTACAAAGGATAGCAGATATAAAATGGAAAAACGAAAGGTGAATTTTTCAAAATAAAAAAGAGTTTGTGTTTACTTGAATTAGTTTTGTTTAACTTGATTTAATTATCTACCAATTTATAACAAATATTTCAAAAACTTTAAGTTTTCATCATAGGTATTTAAAAATTGTATAACTGCTAACAAAGCCGTCTGCTATATCCAACATAGATGTTATTGCTGCGTAACTACCTTATGGCCGGCATATTTGCAAGAGCAAAACTCCCGGATACCCTGTTATCCAGCACGAAATACGACAATGACGAGCACTGAGAATACTGGGCTCTATTGCCTATTAGGATACGTTTTTGTTTGTCAAAATCATATGTTTTAATTGCATTGTGTATTCATTTTAACCCGTGAAGGAAATTACGAGTGTTATAAATATGAAGTGTGTGCGTGTCGTTATGTGACGTCATAACTATTAAACGGATGGACCGATTTCGAGGCGGATATTTTTGATTCAAAGCTATCGTAATCGTCCTTAACTTCATTACATAATTGATTTGTCGGGTGCTTATTGAAAAATTTTAATATTATATTAGTGTAAGATACTTACAGTTTTTTAAATAATATTATATACCCAATAACAATTACAATCGTCGCACTTTGTTGTATAAAACAAAGTCCCCCGCCGCGTCTGTCTGTCTGTCTGTTCGCGGTTTACTCGAAAAGTACTGAACGGATTTTCATTCGGTTTTCAACAATAGACAGAACAATTCTTGAGGAAGGTTTTAGTGTGTAGTAAGTTTATATTTTGTTTGATATTATAACGATATTAGTTCAATATGACGGCAAAAAATAAGCCGATTGGGAGCTTTCCTCGAAAACGCTGCCAAAACCTTTTGAGTTTTTACAAAACAAAGTATAGTGGGATTTTTTCTCTTCGATAGATCTTTTGTGTTGGCATGAAGATATGTATGTATGTATCTAAAATTTGGTGTTCCGTCAAACTTTGTTACACTCGTTCAAGTTTGTATGGGAAAAATTAAAATGTTATTTTTGATTATTTCATCCCACTCAAACGGGTTAAAAGTATTATGTCCACCTGGTTCTTAGCTAACTCCCATCAATGTTGAACTATAGTGATTTGGCCGTTCTTGAGTTATAAGTAGCGTAGCTAACACGACTTTCTTTTTTATAATAAATAAACTACCCGTGATAAGGAATTTCGTTCCACCCATTTAGTTTGAGCAAAATTAAAATGGTGTTTTTCCTAGTTTCCTCGGAATCAAACAAGGTAAAAAATATCCTATATCCTTCTCCTGGTTCTAAGCTACCTCCACACCAATTCTTAGCTGAATTGTTTCAGCAGTTCTTAAGTTATAAGTAGTATAACTAACAAAACTTTATTTTATTCTACTAATATTATAATTGCGAAAGTTTATGAATATGTTTGTTACTCTTTCATGCTCGAATGGCTGAACGGATTTGTCTGAAATTAGAAATACAGATTGTGACCTGGATAAACATATAGGCTACTTTTAATCCCAATCGCACAGCGGGTACCAGTGAAAACGCGGGCGAAGCCGCAAGCAACAGCTAATACACTATAATGTTGTTATGTCGAAGAAAAGACTATCTAATGTATTACAAGTCAAAACCACTTAAGTATAGATAACAAAGTCGCAAAACCTTTTCTTTGTATCTCTAGTACCAATCATTGCATCAAAGCAGACTTGGGTCTTCCGTACTCGAGAGTTTCTAGCGTCACGGAAATGAGACGATATTTTCGTTATTTATTTTGCTTACTTCATCTCAATTGAACGGTATCTTTTCTTCATACAGTATACATCTCTACATAAACAAAAATATATACTATATTAGTCGGATCCTGATATAATTTCATGATAATCTGCCTTATAAACTCGGTTCGTTATAGAACAATTAATCATGTAACAACCATACAAAAAGTAAAATAAAACAATGATTGTCTTTATAAAATTTTATTTAATCTAGATAAAAAATTGCCTGTAGCAGCTCTTTATTTGGATATATCAAAGGCTTTTGACAGTGTTGACCACCAAATTCTCCTGAAAAAACTTTACGCATGAGGTATAAGAGGTAACGCGTTAAAAGTTATATCTCAGCAATCGTTATCAAATAACAATCATTAATTATTTATGTCTGAAAACAAACATTATGCAAATGTACAAATCCACGCCATTGAAAGTAGTACGTGGTGTACCTCAGGGAAGTATCTTAGGGCCGCTTCTATTCCTGATTTACATTAATGATATACCAGATGTTACAAATTATCCAATAATATTATTTGCAGATGATAGTACGGTAATTTTTAATGACTGCACGGATGATGTTAAGGTTATTGAGAATAATATTAATAGAATTTTAGAATTAGTGATGCAATGGATTCAGCAAAATAATTTAAAAATAAATTTTGATCGGACAAAAATTATGAATTTTAACCTACAACAAAGTAAAAAACTAAACCTGAAATTTGACATTAAATATAATACATTACAAATCAAACAGGTAAAGAGTATAAAATTTTTAGGATTAACATTAGATAGTAATTTGTCATGGAAAATGCATATTGACTTATTGTGTAAAAAAATTATCAGTTTTCGTTTGCGCTTCGTTTACTGAGAAAAATATTAAGTGAAAGGTTGGTCTTAACTGCATGTAATGGTTTTGTTTCACCGACAATTCGCTTTGGCATAGTATTTTGGGGCAATTCTGTAAATAAAAATATTCCTTTTATATCTCAGAAGAAATGCATCAGATCTATTTTTGGTCTACGTCAAACAGACAGTTGCAAACCTTTTTTTCAAAGGCATGGCATCTTAACAGTGCCTTCGTTATATATATATGAAGCTGTAACATTTGTAAAAAGAAATGTAGATCTGTTTACATTTTTAAAAGGAAGAAACAATAACAAGGGCAAAATACAATATAAGACGCATATTTTATAACAATAATGTGATCTTGATGATTCAGCGTATTTATAATCATCTGCCTGCTTCATTACGAATCATTGATAATATTAAAAAATTTAAAATACATATCACTAAAATGCTAAAAACCAAAGCTTTTTATGACGTCAATAAATACTTTGATTGTAAATTGGATTCGTAATTATTGATAACTAGCTACTCCGGCGAACTTCGTTCGACCCGTTCAGTTTGTATGGGAAAAATTTTAAATGTTGTTTTTCCCACTTTCCCTGCAACTTTCCCAGTTTTTTCTCGTCATAAGAACCTTGTTCTGGCAATAATTAACACAATACGAAAAGAATTATCAAAATTGGTCCAGTCGTTCCGAAGTTATGCGCTTACCAACACATTTAGCCATTCATTTTTATATTATAGAAGATTAAGTATCAAATTAATGTTTTATAATGTTTATTATTTGAATTTGTATTAAAATTGGAATGATTGCGACGTCAATATAATTTAGATTTCATTGAATAGTTTAATTACATATTTAATTTAATTTAATTTAGATTTAATTGAAATTTGACAAAATGTAATAGTATTTAATTTGTATAATAATATAAATAAGAGCAGGCTAGTTGGAGTATTACTAGTTCTGCATTGAATATACAATATCTGCGTACATACGTGAGATAGTGAAACTGATTGCTGCACATTTTGAATTTTATTTCTTAAAATTTACGTACTTTTTCCAAAATGATATTTGTACGCCACTAGGCAGGGAGTAGCTGTAGTTCTTTTGTAATGTAATATTTAAGACCTATGACTGTACCTACCTATCTGTACCTGTCTGTTAAACCTACTTCTACAAATAAATTAATTGAACGGATGAATGAATGTGTATTTTTGAGAATTGAAAAACTCCTCTTTTTAAAATCGGTTAAAAAGTAGCCTGTCACTACCCAGCCTCTTAACTACCTCCACATACAAATAATAAGAGCAGGAAAACTGATTCTATTTCATTGGTACCATGTCGCGATTTGACAATTATTTTTTCGAAAGATAGCTCAATAACCACTGAAACATGACCTGTCTTTCTAGAAACTAGTGGTCGCCCATTGGTCGAAATTTGACCATAACAAATTTTAATATCTTGTTGATAAGAACGCCATGTTCATTTCTCAGGACTAACTACTTTGTTTCCAAACTGTATAGTGCGCCATCTGTGATCTTTTATCGTTATCATCAATAGATTTGTTTGTATGTGTCAAATGCATGGTAGTGTGAGTAATGTTTTTTATAAGCATTATTATTGAAAAATATTAGCGTTCTGCACTTCTAATACACATAAACTATAAGTGCGCCAAATTTTACGCTCCTGCGTCCCCGCAATTTTCGTAAAAAGGGGTCCAAAATTTTGGCATCACATATTAATATATAGATGAACTATCAAAATCGGTTGGCTATTGGGCATATTATCTCCTAACAAATAAACAGAAAACATGGTCCTATTGAAAACTTCCTCCTTTTCTTGAGACGGTTATATAAGTGTGGTATTTAACCGTCTTAAGTTCGATTACGATTTAAAAAGGGCCAAACAAACAATCTTTCAATTTTTGTTCAAAATGCACCTTATAGATTTTTGACTGAAGAACAAATTGATAGATAGACAGCTAGGCCTGTAAATATTCTTATTTAAGCACAGCAAAACAGCAAAATTCTACTCCATACTTACTACCTCGTGGCGATTTGATATCTAGTTCTCTTTTCGAAAGGAAATGACTACTCATGACTCCGAGGTTGCTTTAAGAGCTAAATCTTGTCAAGATCCATAATGTGGTAAGTAAGTATCTTCACGCCCATATCCCCTAAAACGTAAGCAGAGGCACAAAAAGGGCACCAACGATTAGCCGAAGACACTAATTCCCACAATATGATAAGTGGCAAGCCCATCGCCAACCGGGCACTTATCCAATCTCGAGCAATTTTTTTTTATTCGAAAATTGAAAAAACCAAATTTTATTTTTGTTGCACTACCCGGGAATCGAACCCGGGACCATCGGTCAAGTACAACACCTGGACCGCTAGAAATTTTTGTCGTTTTTGAGTTATATTTAATCATGCACAGATATCATTCATGTTGACGACATTGTCGT
>NJDC01002081.1:69444-84426 GCA_002245475.1 Calephelis virginiensis | reverse complement strand
AACATGATAATGAATAACATTGCTGTTTCGGCCGACAAAGACAAAGATGGTGACCCTAAAAGACAGGCTTCGCGTACAAATCTATCATCTATTAGTCACTGTGGTAGTGATACATACAGCCAATATTTCAAGAATACAATGTCTTAATAGTCACACAACATAAAATTTGATATTGTTTATATCAGTAGATGAGGGTAAAGAAAATATGCTAATTTACTCGTACTTATAGTTTGTTAATTTAACGATATCGATAGCGTAGGTGACCTTTTCAACAACCCTTTTTTCAACTCATACATAAACAATTTACTCACACTCACGCATATTTTTTTTGGTTTCGCTTTTTAACTGACTTTGTTTATCTAGTACATCCTAAATCTATGCTAATGACTGTATAAGAATTAATTAATACGGAAGACGTGGCAGCATGGCCTAAAGGTCTTAGCCGGCCCCAGAAAGAGACAAATTAACCTAAAAAAAACACAAGTGAAAAAATGATAATGACAGCACAATCCCTATTAACAAAATGATCCGGCATTTATTGAATTTATTTGTTACAAAAAATGGTGATAAATGAAAAACAGCTGGTCCGATTTTATGCAAACTTCACATACGTAGGTGACACTATAAGTTTTGCATAACTTAAAAAAACAACATGTTATAACCAAAACATTATGTTTATTGCTTTCAAAATAATCTCCTTTACATTTTAAACATTTTTTTATGCGATCGAACCATTTTTTTTTAACAGGAGCACCACAGATCTGAAGACATGTTTTCTACGTGCTGATTGAACGCTATCGCTGCTATTTCGGAGTTGATAAAAGTAAAATCTCTCATGAAATCTTTGATTTTGGGGAAAATACAGGAATCACAGGAAGCTAGATCAGGGATACGCGCAGTATGAGTGACGAGATGTACTTTTTCGTAATCTAGAAATGACTTTGTTTTGTTGGCCGTGTGTTATTCGCATGTTATCATGGTGTAGAAGAATGCGGCTTTTAGGTCGTCTTTCGTGAACTTTTTCTAACACCCTGGGTAAACAAATTGTAGAATACCACTCAGCATTGACACTCTTTTGATCTTCAAGTGGAATTGTACAAATGGGACCCATAGCTGAGAAAAAAAACGCCATATTTTTTTTAACAACGTTTCTCGCCTGTCTCACTTTTGTTGGTCTTGGTCCATTCACAAGATTGCTGTTTTTTTCGGGTTCAATACAATCCACGTTGAGTCTCCTGTGACAATGTCATAAACAGCATTAGAGTGTCCGTGGTCGTACTTCAGAAGCATCTTTGAGCACCATTCCACGCGAACCCGCTTCTGCTCCGCTGTCAGTTCATAAGGGATCCAACGACAACAAAGTTTCCGAACTTTCAATTCTTCGTGTAAAATTTTTTGAATTTAGCTCATACTAATCCCCAATAGTCCTCGAATCTGGGGATTTTCTGTAATTAACCGCTTAACAGTAGCCATATTATTTCCGTTGACGGCAGTTGAAGACCGCCCTTTACGAAATTCGTCATGCAAAGAAACTCAACCTCTTTCCAATTCAGCAAACCATCGCCTCACGGTGCTCAAACAAGGTGCTTCTCTCCCAAAAGAATTTTGAAGACGAGCGACACAGTCTTGCGGAATAAGAAAACTTTTAAAATCATAAAAAATCATCGCTCTAAAATCTTTTTGACTTAATTCCATTTTCGTTGTGTACTTAAAACTTTGATGTGTGATAAAAAATCCATTGACAAATTATATCTCACTAATTGTTTTTTTTTGTTACTATGAAGGTTGCAACGTTTTTAAAAAATAACATTCTAAATTCAAATAGTTCCGGTTAGCTAGAATGGCAAAAATTTTAGTGTGCCCCATGTAAACCATCTACTAAATAGTCCAAACAAAGCCTAAATATTTTGTTTGGATAGGTGAGCCCGTTCTTCAGTTATAAAATTACAACGAAAAGTGTACCAATGTAATATGTAACAATTTCATGATTTAATTGTACAATAAAGATTTTATTATTATTATTACGTTATTCTCTGGTCTTACCTATCATATATTTATATGATAGGTTTCATATATTTGACATTTTCCATCGTTGGCGCTTAGTAAAACTTCCAAATATTCATATTTTCAAATGAAGAAACAATTGTACTGTTTAACGTATCATTGTATTCCTTTTGTGATACATAAAACAATACAAGTGTTTCTTCATTTAAAAATATGAATGTCTAATTTACCCCTGTCTGAGAAGCGCCAATGGTCATCAATGTGAGTAGGTTAACCGGTAGACTTGCAAAAACATTGAGATGGTTTTAGATAATGGTTATTTTATATCTGGTATTTTACATAGAACATAACTGGTATTTCTAACTACAGTATACCCGATGCTAATAATTATTCAAATATAATCAGTGAATTAATATTGGCATGTCCGAAATCAATGCATACCAACAAGCAATGGTGATAACTTAATATATGTAGGTATGGGCTTCTGATTTACACAATAATAACGTTTCAATACATTTTAGATTAGACGACTGCTACTGGTGGTTGAGCAAGGAAATTATTCTATAGCTGTAGTTCATGTATCCCTATTTGGTACTAATGAAATTAACAACAGCTGAACCAATTTTAATTAATTTTAGCATAAAAATAGAATGGACTGGAGAATAACATAGGTTTAGTTTGACTAGTGCTCTCCCGTTGATCGAAATTCGACCATAATAAATTTTAATATCTTGTTGATAAGAACGCCATCTGTGATCTTTTATCGTTATCATCAATATATTTGTTTGTGTGTATCAAATGCACGGTAGTGTGGATAATGTTTTATTTATTGATTTAATGTACTTAATAAGCATTATCATTGAAAAATATTAGCGTTCTGCACTTCTCCTACACATAAACTATAAGTTTGCCAAATTTTATGCTCCTGCGTACGCGCAATTTTCGTAAAAAGGGGTCCACAGTTTTGGCATCACGTATTAATATATTGATATCTGAAAGGAAACCGTGCAAGAGATCTAGATAGGTTTAGTACGCGGACGTAACAGTGGATACAAAATGTTGATTCTTCTTTATACTATCGAAAAGAAATATTGTAAAAGTTAATTTCAGATGGACCAAGTCACTGGTGGCTTTTACATTGGAGCAGTCAACTAACAAGCACACCGGTCTCCAGATAGTAACAGACAAACGTGACTTATAGACACCATAGATGTTATAGGTGCATCTCTGTCCTGAAGCCTACTGGCTACCCTACCCTTCGACCCGAAACATGTGCAAGTCATTATGGCAGCAGGAATAAAGCGATGGATCTCTACTCGGACGAGGTGCTATACAGTACTCTACCACCAGTGGTCTTATTGGCAATGACCCATCCAACTCATGGTCACCTGCTACGAGCTGCCTGGCAAAGGGGCAGATGATCTGTTCTAGATAGCGGTTCTGCACTAATCCGGGAAAAGTCTACACTAACATCTTTAATTATTTATACGGGATACTCACGATCTCTTTTTATTTTTTGTCGATAGACCTAGTCGCATAGGCCGTGGGATGGGAAAATATTAATAATATGCGACGGTTTAAGTTTAAAATCATTTAAACTAACATCACAAAGTAGAAAGATCCATTTTTGAATTTTAAACTCACTATAACAAAAGTTGATTGTCGAGTTCCATGTTGGCTAGTTCAACAATAAAAAAATAAAAAAAAAGTTCAACAATATTTTTACTTATTGCACTCGTGGATGAAGATTCTGGCCATAAGATATCCGTGCACGATGGATGTTACTATATTATTATCCACGGTGTCTTCAAACGACGCGCCTCACGGTTCATATTATGTCAATTACCATCTGGAAAGCACATATACGGTCTTTCCAAATAAGTTGTAGAAATCAGCCTTATATATTTTGCATATTTAATTAAAATAGTAAAAAATCAAACTTACAGTAAATAAGTTATAGTTTTTTTTTTTTTATTATTTCATATTACCTTGCTAAAGTTCAATGACTCGCGTGCGACGAATGGATATCATCTGCGAGCGCCCGGTTTTTTATGCTTATTAGGTAAGTGTTCAGAGTTCCTAGTTGAAATATCATTAACTAATTCGAAAAAACATGGTATAGCAATACGTGCTAGCATCGGAGTATCTTGTATCTAAGAATGTAATTTAAACAATCACCTAAACAACTTAAAATATCTTTCACCGTTAGAAACTATAATAACTACTTTAATATAGCAAAGTATAACACTTTCTTTTTCAAATTTTTAGTATGATTTATATATATACATACTTTGTTAATGCTTTATTGCACCTTTTTTGTAGTAAGTTTATTCGGGCACAATAAAGAGTTAATTCATTCATTCTTTTGATATAAAAAAGTCACGTTTGTTACAACAATCTTTGTGGGTGTTTTTGATTAGTCTCAGCCCCAAATAGAACAAACATTGTAACTTGAATATTCAGAATAAAAAAAATTGCGTGTCAAATAAAAAGATACGAAATTAACCGAGACCGCTGGGTGAAAAAAAAATGAGTAAAATAGATTTTTTGTACATGGTGATTTAACGGTGTTCAATGTAAATTAATAAAAATATACTCGTATAGCTTAACTTACTAAAACATGGTAATTTAATAAGATGATAAGAAATTAAGATAAACATAATAATAATATACCTACTGCTTGTGATCCTGTGACTCAAAAGCAACCTTTACATTATTAGGATAAGGTGTTGCAAAATGTATATCAAGGTATACTTTTAAATAAGTAAAATCATAAGGACTTCAGTATCTTTCTTCAAAAACATTTTTGTGTATAAAGCATCCGAGTACCTATAAACCTTTTTAGGCCACCGTACCTATTTGAATAAATAAATGATACGTATTCTGAGACTTTACCTCCCCGACTATTATATTACTTTCGTGAAACCTTAAGAAATTGAGTTCAAGTTGTCAAAGAGAAAAAACCTTTGTATCCAAGGGCAGTTTGTAATTTGCAAGCGTATTTCATTTTGGAGCGTCATCTTGCAGACTAAAGATTTTTCTTTTTGTCTTGTCCCAGTGTAATATAATTACGTCTATGTAATTACACGCGGAATGTTCGTGAAATTGTTTTTTTGAGTTGCTCGTTTTTGATGACTTGCGTTTTGAATTATCAAGCTTAGGTATGACAGGGTCTTGCTACTGAATAAATGTTTATGTTTAAGCAAAACTGCAGTCAATAATATATTAATTAATATTAATACGTGAAGTAAACACTTTGGACCCCTTTTTAAGAAAATTGCGCTGACGGAGGAGCATAACATTTGGCACACTTACAGTTTATGTGGCGAAGAAGTGCAGAACGCTAATATTTTTCAATAATAATGCTTATAAAGTACATTAAATCTATAAATAAAACATTAGCCATACTACCATGCATTTGACACACACAAAAAATTAATATATTGATGACAATGATAAAAGATCAGAGATGGCGCAATATACAGCTTAGAAACAAAGTAGTTGGTCTTAAGAAATGAAGATGGCGCTCTTATCAACAAGATATTAAAATTTATTAAGGAGGTTCTAAATCGACTGTATGATTTGACTACGTGATTACTCGGCCAATAGCCAACCGATTTTGTTGGTTATTTTTTACAAAGATAGGATATGATTCCGAGGTGGTCCAATATTAGTTTTACCATAACCCCACACGTAGTTTTTGAGTTATACTTAACTAGCAACCTGGCTTTGTTCGGGTGATATATTAAATGGTTTTTTGAGTTATATTTAATAGTTATTTATGCATTATTAAGTTTAACTCAAAAACTATTAGTAGGTCGCTGACAAAATTTATCTGGAGCCATTTCGGAACCATTTGCTATCTTTTGAAAAAGAAATATCAAATCGCGACGTAGTAACTAATGAAATAGTTGTAGTCGGTTTTTAAAGTTTTACTGAGCTTAAATATTTTATTTACTCGTTGTTTTGGTTTTGTCGCTCCTCCTCGGATGCCAGTTGTGGTCTCTAAATAAAAAGGAGCCTATATTTGACATCAATTTTACAACTGTCTCCGCTAATTTTCGTATAATTTTTGGAGACCTCTAAGTATTTATTTATTTATTGTACTTTATAAGCATTATTATTGAAAAATATTAGCATTCTGCACTTCTCCTAAACATAAACTATAAGTGTGCCAAATTTTTAGATCCTGTCCAATCCAATTTTCGTAAAAAGGGGTCCAAAGTTTTGGCATCACGTATTAATATGTAGATATAAGCTTTATTTAGATTAATTTATTAAAAAGAGTCATTTGAAAAAAATGAAATAAAGAAGAATTTGATTTGATTTTTACTAAACGAGAAAACTAGAATTATCTTGACACTAATATTCGCGAAAATGTATGTATATTGTAGAGTAGGGATGTTACATAGCTTCGACGATGAATTGGGATATGAATGATGATTAGGGATGTTCACACCTTCGGTTTCGACTTCGGCTCCCACACTTTTAAGTCGGCTGTAATTGGAGGTTGAAGCATAGTAAACAGCTGCGGCACCCACCAGGATCTATCAATCGTAACCAAAGGTTCTCACATCGGGTGATTTTGTTCTACCAATACTCGTTTTATTAAACGACTCTCATTAGAGAGATGTTTAAAAACCGGGTCCAAAATGGAGAAGGTTATCGATAGTATGTTTTTCTTAACGTTTGTTACTCGATTAGTCGGCCAAAAGCAAACAAAGTTTAATAGTTCGTTTTTTTTTTGTGAGGTAGATTATGATTACGAGATGATCCGATATACATTTCATTAACGTATCATTTTTCAGATACACTTATCTACTTTTCGACGCTGACGAGTCATCCTCTTAGGTACCCCTAACATAATGATTTCAACGCAGTAATATGCAAAAACCTGACTCCAATTTTGTTACCACTTCGCGTTGACATAAATATTTTGTTTTAAATGGGGGGTAATGATTTTAAGATGAATATTTGATGAAAATTCCCAAAAAAGCATACCGCCAAATTAATAACCTTTTTTTAGAGACGTACTGAAATGTAAGAATGATAACTCGTAAACCACCTGTTAAATATTAATAAGACTTTTATGGTAGCAATCGTAAAAAAAACCTTTTGAGAAAAAAATGTCAAATTGCGCTGTGATAACGAAATGTGACTCGAATCATACTGCACTTAAAGTATTTTTTTTCATTGACTGTGTACATTTATTATATTCTAATAAATTTCGAAACTGTCTATTACCGTTAAACTATCTATTATTGCCATTAAACAAAATATATGTCTTTTGAAACCATTTCTGACAATTATGATGATTCTGTTCACAAATTAAACTTATTTTAGATGCATACTATCTGTTTCAAATGAATTAAAATCAAAAGTGATGGAACATGTTAGACATGTCAGATTAGTCCAAACATGTCAAATTGTAATGTTTTTATCAGTGGGTAGTCACTTTCATACATTGGATGCGACCAGATTACCTTGAACTTCGAAAAACATAATTTTCCGGAATCGTCGTGGTTCAATTTATATTTGTGAGTTATGAATTCTTTACCAACATAAAAACGTGTTTAATTTTTATGTTGGTATTACCACTAATATGACACTTATGACGCAGCTGCCAACGTCAAGTAAAATAAAAACTATGTCAGCCATATTGCTTGGTTATTTCGTCTTACTTTTGTTGATGTAAAGTTAATATTAATTACCTTTTGCGTTCAGATGTTAACTATATCGTCGTGTTATCCTTCAATTCATCGTAACCTAACCTTTGGAATTGTACTATTGTGTGAGTGTAAAGTGAATAAATTTTTGAGATATAGACTCCATTTCAGTGAAAGGAAAACCATTTAGTTATTAATTCCGTATTAGTGACAGGACCCAATTTAGTTATAAATTATGGCTAGCAAGAAATCATAACAAAAGTGTGTTGGTAATGTAATGTGTTAGTATATAGGAAATTACTATTTTCATTGATTTATTTGAAATAAAGCTGTTATATTTGAAATAAATTAAAATTTACTAAATCTTTTTCGTTTTTTATTTAAATCACAAATTATCTTTAAGTAAATAATGTATATATTAATGTCATTGCTGGCTACATAAAAAATATCGACATCGATATGTTGCGACAACACTAGTTATCATGTTTTTCGGTAACATCTCTTGCCGTCAGTTACATCACTAGAATTTGCAGTATAATGTTGGCACCAAATATTTTTCGAAAAGGTTGGTATTATTTTCTTTATTACTCGTAGCTAAGAGTGATGTGCCAAGTGCCGTCTCTTAGAACGTAGTGATTATATTCTCTTTGGTTTTTATTTTTCCGAGTGACAGATTAAACATCAGTAGAAATGTCGTGTATAGATTAATCTGATAACGTTATAAATATTTTGTCTTTCTATTACTTTCTATGAAAGAAGATAGCGATAACTTTATATTAGTTTAGTGAGTGCGCATCAAAATTACCACCAATACATTCGACTTTGACTTCTGTTCCAAAACCGATAAATCAAATTTAGAAAACTCGACTCCAACACCGGCTCCGGTTCTAATAAAATGACCTCCATTACATCCTTTATGTGGAGGCACAACAAGGACAGCCCCCATTATCTAAAGATACTCAGTCCCAGTGTGATTGATGGCAATCGCATAAAGATAGGTAATTCCGAGGTGGTTCCCTATTAATTTTATCGTGATCAGACAAGTGGTTTTTGATTTATATATAACTATAAATCCGACGTGGTTTTGTTTGGGTGATAGAACTTATACTAAACGAAAGTGAAAAGTTATGATACAGCATATTGGCCATATTATAAAGTATCTTCACGCCCATATCCCCAAAAAGGTAGGCAGAGGCAAAACCAGGGCACCTACGACTAGCCGAAGACACTAAGTCCCACAATGTGATAGGTGGCAAGCCTATCGCAAACCAGGCACACATCCAATCCCGAGCAACATTTTTTTATAGAGAATTGGAAAAATCACATTTCGTTCTTGTTGCCTGACCCACAAATCAATCCCGGGACCTCATGAAGCCAAGTCCAACAACCGAGGCGATAGCTTATATTATACCTTTCTAATCATCAAAACGGTCGTTATGTAGCAATCAGTGGAAGAAACGACAAATGGGTATTGTTTTTGTAGCTTTCCTGACTTAAAGGTTTATATACAGGTTATGCATAGGTTAAAAGTTTATATACGTAGCGATTAAACGCAGACATTTTATGTTGTCAAGAATGACATGATGACGCAGGAATAGTCGTTTCAGTATAAGTTGGCTTGCGGAAGATCCCAATGTGTAACCAGGGTAGATAATAGGCACCTTGGGATCTTCCACAAGCCAACTTATATCTCTACGACTATTCCTGCATCATCGTGTCATCCTATATAAAACAAATATATTTCGGGAATCACCTATTTTGCAAATGTTTAAAAAAAATTACACAAAATAAGTGCGTTAAATAAACTGCAAAGTAAATTCATTGAGTCATTGCAGTCGCGAAGAGAACTAGTTTCCATTTAAAATGTCTACAACGCGACGGTCTAAATTAGGAAAATAAAAGTTTTTGATGTGATTTTTAACTTTAATCTTTCAGCCTAAAAAGCCCTCCAGAGAAATAAAAACGTAGTCCATTTTATCTTAATGAGCCCTTAAACTACAGTTAAACTTTTAACGAGGCAGGTTGTAAGGCTGCAACAAAAGATTACAACCTTGTTAACTTTCAAAAGAGTAATGAGTGCCAGGTGAAATGGGGAATAAAAGAAGTTTTCCTGTGTGCAAATAAACAAATGTCATTGTTTGAGAATGCGGCGTTTGACTTGCAAAGTGAAATAGTGTTCTAATAAAACTCAGACAATTTTGTGTCTAACTTAACACCGAGGATTTTAGCTCAGTATAGGGATACAATATAGAAAGGAAGAAAGAAAATATATTTTTTTACGGAATATGCGTGTTGAAGTTGTTAAAAAAATAATTAAGCATTCCAAAATGTTTGCATGCCACAATGGGGTAGGATATACCCCATTGTGGTGTGCAAGCATTTTAATATTTATAAAAAATAATTATTTAATAATGTACATAATGTTTTAATATTCATACAAAAAATTTAGTTCTATATTTAGTACAATTTGAATTATGAATTATAAACAATTTTAAAA
Source organism: Calephelis virginiensis (assembly GCA_002245475.1). Taxonomy (NCBI): domain Eukaryota; kingdom Metazoa; phylum Arthropoda; class Insecta; order Lepidoptera; family Riodinidae; genus Calephelis; species Calephelis virginiensis. Next base: position 74,259 of record NJDC01002081.1, on the reverse strand, counting down.
TGTAAGTAAATTTAACCCTTTCTACTGTACACTACCGCCGTTTCCAACCTAGCCAGTCAGGAGAAGAAATACTGCTATATTCAATTTGTAGCACTTTTAATTCGAACTTAGGTAAAAACGGTAAGAATAATAAAAGTATGTTATTGCCAATATCTAAAGGGGTAATTAAATTAAACAGTAATTACGATATGAGTGTAATTATGTAGTTACTATTTATATTGTTGCTTGTAGGAATTACACGATAAAGGTATAGACTACTACTGGATGTTTCACTCCTAACAAAGACCTGGTGTTATTTCCAAAGAGTCTTTTTCAAAGAGTCTTTTGACGTCAATTAACAAAGTCTAGATGAAAGAGGGGCCGATAACTTAGAGAGAGTCAGCGATATTTAGAAATAACTTCAGGTCTTTGTTAGGAGTGAATCCTCCAGTAGTAATATAGCTTAATTGTGAGGGTAGATGTTTTAAATTTTCTTGATACAATACACCTAGTTCTAGTGCATGAAGCATTATACTACTACTGGAGGGTTTGTACTCTGAACACAGAACTTATGTAGTATACTAGTTCTATAGCATACTGACCTCTCTTACAAAAACTATTATGACAATAAATTTGAGTTTACTGACTCAAATTCATTTGTTAGTGTCAAAAGATAGTTATTATCTTTTTGATTACTTTAAGAGACAAACAGAATTATCGCTATATACTTTTATATTTAAAACAGCCAAGTACTTGGCTAACACAACTGCTTCTATTGAGCAGTCAAGTAATACTGTTAATGCTATACATGACTCAAGTAATTTAAATTACTTGATGAGACAATAGAGGTAACCCTACCAATAATCTACTTATGAATCACGGTGTTCAAATTATTATTAGTAAATTATTTACAACGGATATCTCATGTGTTAACTATGATAGAAGTAATATTAATAAAGACACCCATCAGCAAACAACAAAAAGACTATTAATTGTAATTTTAACCTGGTTCATCAAAAAAGATCAAGAATTGGAGTTGTAACAATAAAGATATATTATGTATAACAGAACATCGGCTTAAAAGCCATCAGCTCATGTTCAACTTCAATAATCACCAGGTTGCTAGCTCATTCAACAGAACAACAATGATACATGGTGACTCCTTAATTATTGTTAGTGAAAATATTAAATTTAAAGAACGCAGAGATATTGTGAGCCCCTCTATTGAACGAGTTATTGAGATTGCTGTAACTGTAAACTGTAGTTTGAGCAATTTATTGCAATAAGTGTATATAAGCCCCCTTGTACACCCTATGATGAGTTTGAATTTACAATGGAAGAGGTTCTATTTAAAATATCTAATTCAAGGACTAACGTCATTATCTGTTGTGACTTCAATATTAGAATGGTCAACGCAGTCTTTTAAGTTTTTAAATCTCTTTAGATCACACAATTTGCACAGCATTTTCTTTGAGCCCACTAGGATAACAGCTACAAGTGCCACTTGTATTGACAACATATTTATAAATATGACACCTATTAATAAATCAGTTGTTAAAGAGATAGATTCAGATCCCTATGGACTATTAGTCAAATTGCCAAGAAGTGTATAAAAAGCTCAAAGAAAAGACATTATTTTTGTTCCTGTTAATGCAAATCGTTTAAAAGAAATCGAGACAGTGTTAATAGAAGAATTACCAAAGTTGCCATATCATGATGAACCAAATCTTTAATATGAATCATTATTTACAATAATACAAACTGTTAATCATCAGACTTTTACGCCTAAAAAAATGTCAATAAAAAGTAATCACAGAGCTTTTAGTGAATGGGTAACATTGGGTATTCATAAAAGTAGAAAAAAGGTAAAAGAGTTACATTATAAAAGAACTTGCAATCATAGCATTGTATTTAAAGAATATGTAAAAAAGTATTCCAAATTTCTTAAAAAAGCTTGTAAGATTGCGAAATCTAATTATCTAAAAAGTATTGTTAAATATTCAACAAATAAAATAAAAGCTTCTTGGAATATTATTAATTGTGAAACGGAAAGAAACAGAATTTTCAATAATGAATTTCACTTGAAAACAAACGATTTGAACGTGAAAGAAGAATTAGGTGAATTAGGGAATAGGTGAATTAGGAAACTAGTAAAGCTCTTAGTTTATCATCCAGTGCTGCAGAATTGTTGCTGAAGCAATATGTAGATGAATATAAATTTATTTAAAATGATAAACACGTTAGACTTGTGGGGACATTCTCTTAAAATTATTGCCTCAGTATTAAATGTTATTGCTCCATATTTAGCTGTAATATTTAACTGTTGTGTTTCAAATAGTTTATTTCCTGACCTATTGAAACTTAGTAAAGTTATATCTGTATTTAAATCTGGAAGTTCTTCTGATCCCTCCAACTACCGACCAATCTCCATTCTGCCTACCCTAAATAAAATATTTGAAAAAATTATATTGAATTAAATGTTACTATATTTTAATAAATTAGGATTATTTCATAATAAACAGTTTGGTTTTACAAGGGTTAGATCAACAGTCGATACTGGTGTTGAATTATTGAAGAAAATTTATGAGTGCTGAGAGAATTCCTAGGATGCCATCGAGGTGTTCTGTGATTTGTCCAAAGCATCAATTGCGTAAGCCACTATACCTTGATCAGGAAACGGCGCCATTATTGAATTAGAAATAAGGCTCTCGATCTTCTGATTTCTTACTTGAATGTGAGAATACAGAGAGTTGTGATTAACGGTAAAAAATCGACATGTGCTGCTGTTACGATGGGTGTCCCCCAGGGCTCTATTCTTGGTCCATTTTTGTTCCTTGTATATATTAACGACTTACCTTACTACGTAAGAGACAAACACAAAATTGTATTGTTGGCGGATAACACTTCACTTATATTTAAAGTGAAAAGACAACTGAGTAAGTATGACGAAACGAACAATGATTTCAAAAGTTGTACACTGGTTCAATGTAAGTATATAATCTTTTTTTGAATGAAAAAAAAAATATTGTATTAAATTTTCAATGCCAAATGTGAGGCAAGTAGATACCACCGTACAACTTAACGGGAACAAGTTAGACCTCGTAGATTTTACTACGTTTTTAGGAATTGATAAAAAAATTCAATGGGGCCCGCACATTGATTGCTTCTCTAGGGGAGTTCTGCTGAAGTAAATACTATGTTCATATTACAAAAGAGAGCCATAAGGGCAATTTATAACCTAGGCCCAAGACTTTCCCTGCGAGAAAAGTTCAAAGAAATCAAAATTCTAACTCTAACATCCCAGTATATCTTTGAAAATGTTATCTATTACATCACTCACAGAAATTCAAGTACATTTAAAAGAAATTGTGATATACACTGTGTCAATACAAGGAATAAAAATAATCTTGCTGTGCATGTGTCTCGTCTCCACAGAGCCATTCTTTCATGGGTCATTTATACAGTTCTACAATAAACTTCCCAATTATATAAAAGAACTTCCAATTAATAAATTTAAGAAATGTGTCAAATGTAAATTAAATGAAAAGGGTTATAATATTATAACATTGCTAAATATTTAGCTGATAAGACGGCTTGGGATGCTCATGCCAATTTCTTAAAAAATATAATGTATCATTACATTAATTATTGTAAACATATTTTAAAATAAGAACAAAAGACTGAGTTTCTTGCCGGATCTTCACAATGTGAGGCCGAGTTTCGATCCGGTGGTAGATTTATTACTGTACAGACTATAGACGCTTCACAGGTGCCTCTTGTAGGTTTACGTGAAATAAGGATATTTTTTTATTATTGATTTTATTTCCAAGGCAATTAACAAAGTCAAACTGAGAGAGAGAGAGAGAGAGAGAGAGAGAGAGATAATTAATATTAACTTAACTTTACACTAGCTCAAATATAACATAAGCACATAAAATTAAATAAGCGATTTGTTTGTTAACGGCCAATATAAATAATGTATCTCTAAAGATGGATTTCAAGCAAACTAGATAGCTGCGTATCCGTCGGCCTATCCTATATCTAATTGCCAAATTCATCCTGTCCACAGATATGTTATTGGCAAGCGATAACATAAAAATTGATAAAAATATCAATCTTGGACTGCAAGTTTTGAATTAAGATTGATTTTTAATATTGGCCGTAAATCGCTTGGCTTTAAAGATTACGGACGAATAAAGATTAAGTTAAGCACTACAATGAGTTTGTTTTCTTTTTGTCAGAGGTCGGCGAATGAGGACACGGGTCTGCTGTTGGTAAGCGAAAACCGTGACCTATAGATACCATAGATGTTACAGGTGCGTCGCTATCCTACGACCGGGGCTTAAAGCCAATTGTGCAAGCATACCGGCTATCATACCCTCCTCAATGCCACTTGTTATTTTATAACTCAAGAACGGGCTCACCTATCCAAACAAAGGTTTAGGCTTTATTCTTTTTTTTATGCAATAGGAAGGCAAACAAACAGACGAATTTCCTGATGGTAAGAAATTCACGCCGCCTAGAGACACCAAAGGTGGTAATGGTGCGTTGCCAACCTGAGGTCGGGATGTTAGGCCTCGAGCAAAAGTAAATTTACCCTCCGAACCGGAACACGTCATGACATTATGGCGGCAGGAATAGGTAAGGCGGTGGTACCAATCCGGGCGAGTCGCTGCCAAACTCTACCACCTAGTTGGATGTCACGGTGTTAGTGATGGTAAGCCTATGCTCGCCTTTTACGAGCTGCAATGGAATGGCAGATCATTTTGTTAATGGATATTTTTCTGTCAAATTGAAAGTTTTTTCAGTTGTTTTTTTTTTTTGTTCTGTTGTGTT
>NJDC01002081.1:34795-60259 GCA_002245475.1 Calephelis virginiensis | reverse complement strand
CTATATTTATAGTATAACAGGCCTTTAAGCTACGGGCTTATCTTACCGTCAGGAGAGCCGTGTGCATGTTGGATTAACCTTTTACTACATCGTCAGGGCTATAAAAGAAGAAGAAGTCTCATTGTCACGTAAGTAGCTTAGTGGGTGGGTTAAAAGTTTTACTGCCAAGCTGACCAACGTGCTGCCGAGACGTAGCCAGCTGACATTTCTGTTTAGTGGCAGTAAGATATAAACTATCATTAAGTAAATTTCGAACTGGTGAAAATCACTAAACTTTTTTTTCATGTTCATGTGAGCAGCTGACGTATAATCCACCATTTTATAATCAGTTGTTTTACTCTTAAATTAATAAATAACTATAATTAATAAAACTTATAATTTTAATAAGAGCACTTTCCAAATGAATGATGAATAGGAGGTTGTGGGTTCAAATCGTTCTCAAAGACTACAGTAGTAGTAGCATGAAGCATGTATAACATCACAGTACTTCACAGGAGGTTACACTCATAACACAGACCTGCAAATGTATGAAGTGACCTAAAAATAATTAACCGACCTTTCTTTCATTTTGACATTAATAATTGATATCACACGACTCTTTGAAAGAGAGGCAAATGCACTAGAGTCAGCAACCTCCAGTAGTAATATAGTTTCATGAGTAGTAACCATTCTCGTCACATACATCATACGCGTTCTTTGCATTAATAATTCAATGTACAAGAGACAATTATCATTTATCTATATATAAAAGAAAGGCGGGTTTGTTACAACACTTATAACTCGATATCTGCTGGACCAATTTGCATGTTTTTTTATTCGTTGGATTTATCTTCGCCCCGAATAGCAGAATACGCATTAAAAACAATTAAAACAAAAAAATATATATGAAAGACGAATCAGTCGTGACAGTTAAGCCGATTAGGCCGAAAACTGATGGACAGGTAGTTTAGAACCGGGAGAAGGACACGGACACGATACATTTTATCGCTTACAACAGCAAGGAAACTAGGAAAAACGTTTTATTTTTTCCCATGCAAACTGAACGGGCGTAACGAAGTTCGGTGGAACAGCTAGTTTTAATATAACCAGCAAAACAATACCAACATTAAAAGTTATTTGCTATTCAATGTGTATATGTTACCGGCCGAACCCGATTTCAGGACAATCTAGTTTTGCCTAGGCTAAACGAGTTCGTTCTATACACGATCGGATGAACTGGTATAGCCTAGGCCAAACTAGTTCATCCTAAGACCAATAGGACAAATCAGTTTAGGCTAGGCCAAACTATGTAGTTCATCCTAAAGTAAGTATGCACACTAAATAATCTCATACTAAATTATATATCTTTCTGTTTAGAACATTCATATTCTACAGTAAAAAAGCTTTTTTTAGAAGTTACAGACTGAGTTCAAAAAAAAAGAGGAGGTTCTCGATTCGGCCCGGTGTATTTTTTATGTATGTTCACCGATTTCTCCGAGATGTCTGAACCGATTTACGTAATTCTTATTTTGTTTGAATAACAGGCAGTATATACTTAACATTCATTCTCTATATTTTTTTACTTTTAGTTTTGAAGCCGGTTTTTACTAACGTAGTTATTTTTTTTTTGTTCAGTTTACTTGATTTCAATTAATACATTAAGATTTTGACAGCTAACTAATGATAATCGACACTGTGATTGTTTGTATTAGGTACCATTACTGTAAGTACCATCAGCTTTAACGACAAACTATAATACTTTAATAAATAAGATTGTTTTCTATTTACGGAGTATCTTCTTTCACCAATAATAATTAATATTTAATAAAATACCAACTTATTTTGTCTTTCCAGGTATTCTAAAATGTTAAGACAAGGCCATACCAGTTTATTCTGGGTGTGAGCGTATTTATATAAGGATGAACTAGTTTGGCCTAGCCTAAAATATTTTATCCTATTGGGGTTAGGCCGAACTAGTTTAGCCTAGGCTATACCAGTTCATCCAATCGTGTATAGGACGAACTAGTTTAGCTTAGGCAAAACTAGTTTGTCCTGAAATCGGTTTTGGCCGGTAACATATGTAAAACCCTACGACGCCATCTATAACACTTTGTAAGCAAAGCTGAGCTATCGAAGCATACAACAGTCATGAAAAGATGTGGGCTCAAAAGTCTATCAAGAATGAAAGTGTATTTCTGAATGGCAGGTTCGCTAGTTCCGGATATTCCGACAAATAACGTTTCATGGATAGTGAAAGCCGCACTTCCCCAGAGTCCGCTCCAAACCCGTAATACCCTTATCTATTAGGCGCACTAAACAGTAATCCTGTTATTGTTAATAATACACTTAGATAATGGTGGACGCTGATTTATGGTGTACATAAACTAATGTAGCACACAATGCTCGAATTGAATATCGACAATGGTGTTATATCGTGGAAGAGCTGAGTCTGTACATTATAGATTACCAGATTTTTTCTCGGCATCAAAAATATCGTCTGCATCGGGATGTAATGACCCCATCGCCCAATAGTGGATATTTAAGGTCTCTGAATTATGTTACTATCACAGCCATACATACATAACTAGTGTTATGTAGGACACTTAGTTTACAAGTTTTTTTTTAAATGTTTTATGGTTAAAGATAAAGAATTATTTTATTGGACTAGAGTATGTACAAAAGCTACATTATAACCATTTACCCCGATTTGTACTACCACTTTTCTTATTCGTGACTCGTCAGTATTCGCCATTATTTTTGTCCATGCTGAAGTCTAGCGCAGCAAATGTACGAGTGTCTTAAGATCCCGGTTATAAGATAGCAACACTCCAATAACATCTATGATGTCTGGAGGCGGTGATCGTATCTAAAAATCAGAACAGTCCGCTATCGTCAGAAATAAAACCACAGATATTCCAGAAAAAAATAAGCTACTGACGAGGACGCTTCCAAACCTAAAACTTTTATTAATTTTCTGTCGTCTTGGTGCCTGTTTGTAAACGTATCATAAATAAACTAGATACTAGAACAATTCTGATCGTAATTATACTACTCATAAAAGAACATGGGCACAATTTTATAAAACACAGTCAAACAGAAACAAAACTGTTTTAAATCGAAATTCAGTCACACGTACTTAAAATTAAAAATAAATGGATTTATATATTTGAGAAAATGTTCTATTCCTCTCGGTGCTCCAGGACTGCTAAGAAGAATATGCCATGTGCCTCACTGTCAGGCAGCTCATAAGAGGCGAGCTCATGTTAAAATATAGGTCATTATCAACAAGACCACTGGTGGTAGAGAGGTGTGCATCACTTGACCGAATAGGGAACCACTGCCTATTTCTGCCGCTACAATGGCTCCTTCATGTTCTGACCTGGACAATAGAATTGCTACTGGACTTTCACAATAGGCCTTCCATTACGGCCTTAGGACAGCAATGCATCTGTAACATCGAAGATGCCACGGTAGTCTTTTACCATCGAAAAAGCCATGTACTTGTGAGCTAACCTCTAACATAAAAAAGGGAAATTTTTACCTTTTTAGTCCAATGCACAAGGCATTGACGGGAGTTGTATGTACTAAATGCACTACGGCTATAAAAAGTCTAGAATCGAGTTCTTATTTAGCTGTAAATTTATTTGGTTGTGGATGAGAGATTATATTTGTCAATATGTTAAAAAATCAATCAAAAAATCTTGTAAGGCCTTACTTATACATGTATGTGCGTATGTGTATATAAAGTGATTTCATCTAGATGCATAGAGAAAGAGGGGGCATAACGGGGCCGCAGGGTACAAAGGGGCTACCTACAAACAGCTCCCTAGCCGTGCGTTCTTTTCGCTACTATTAGCCATTTTGCATCAGTCGTTAATCTGCCAGTGTGCAACTTATCAACTGTGTGCATTTATTCTTACATCAGAAAACTTAAACATCTTTTCACCTGTTTTTTGGGATTACGAAAAATTTTATAAATAGGTAAGTGTAAGTGTTTTCTACCGACATTGTTTATTAAGATGTTCTTAAGAAAGTCACTCTAGCTATTGATTCTTTGTTTTAGTTCTTTATTTTAAACAGTAAAAGATATGGAGCCATAATGGGGACGTCTATATGAGACACGATAGGGTGTTCTATTATGCTCCACTGCTGTCCCTACTTTGCCCCCGTTACGTAAGAATACTTAATGAAGGGGTCATCGTTACATAAGTAATCTCATTGAATGTTCAGTTCATTTCACGATAGAATTTATTTCATTTAGATACAAAAAATGGCAGAGGCGTATGAAAAGAAGGGTTCGAGACGCAGTAGTCTAAAACAGCAGGCTACAAAAGAAGCCAAGCTCCCTGTGCTCCAAAAAAGTTTTTCCTTTACTTAAATCACCGATATTCAACGAAGTCAAAATAACTTTAAGGGTTCAGATTTTTCAACTGTATCAACAACACACGCCATCATAGCTTTATCATTAGCTGAAATGCAGCAGTATATCGGAGCGTTGGGTGACCTGTGAACTATGTGGACGTTGGTCACATACCACCTGTGCAGTTGTTGATGACGAAAATATGTAAATCTTATTGCATGTAGTTATGTACCCCATGCTGCCCCGAACTCGGTACCCCTTACTGCCCCTACCCTGGGGGCATGTAACAAAAAAGTTGTGGGTAGCTTTAATTAATAAATATATTTCTATATTTTTTAATCGTTTATTTCTATCAACGTCCCCGTTATGCCCCTCTCTACCCTTTCCATACATTTGACCGCCTCGTTAGGAGTACATGTTCAATTCCCTATAGGGACATTTATATTTATATTCCTGTTTTTAGCTGTTCAATAAATTTAAAACGGTAACATACATATGTATTTCAGCTTACTAGTGGTCGCCCGTTGGTCGAAATTCGACCATAATACATTAAAATATCTTGTTGATAAGAACGCTATCTTCATTTCTCAAGACCAACTACTTTGTTTCCAAATTGTATGGTGCGCCATCTGTGATCTTTTATCGTTATTATCAATATATTTGTTTGTGTTTATTATTAAAAAATGTTAGGGTTCTGCACTTCTTCTACACATAAACTATAAGTGTGCCAAATTTTATACTCCTCCATCAGCGCAATTTTCGTAAAAAGGGGTCAAAAAGTTTTTGCTTCACGTATTAACACATGTATAGATTAATATCAGTAGTATACAATATATACATACAAAACTCATTTACAAAAGCGTACCTTTTACTTAATTTGCTTACTTTCGGATAAGATCAATTTCTGTAATTTGTCGAGTGTACATAAAGGATTATGTGAAATACATAACCCTTCCTTGCAAGGTCTAGGTAAAAAGGGTTGAAATTCCTGTTCATAAAATAACTTAAATGGAATTGGTATTAGCAGTCACATGCGCAAGGATCAAAGGATTTCTGTAAGTCCTTCTTCAATGATATAAAACTTGGTAACGACTAACGAATAAAAGTTTCCTCAATGTGAAATTGTTTTGAAGTTTAACAGGATTTCCAGGAGATAAAAGATAAAATGGGACCGATTCTGCAGCGCACCTACTAAATTTATTTTATCACTTTCTTTCTCAACAAAGGAAAAACAGTATGTAGGAAATAAAACCACTTTAAATAATCATACAACATTTTAAGGATTACATGTTTAACCTTTCACGCGTTAAGAATATTGAAATTGTTTTTTAATAATTCATTTTGGAACTGTTTCTGCAACATTTTATCTTTGTAGGTTTAATTATGGCTAAATAGCTTGTAACTATGAAATTAATAATAAATAAAATAATAATAAAATATATTTAGATACTTTACAATATTTCAGACTAATGCAGTACGATAATAACCACTTTAGTCAAAAGACTGTGTTGTAGTCATTAACGCCCACCTCCATGATATACAAAAGACATCTCTATAATAAATACTTAAAAAAACTATTTTACTTAACAGGATATTTATATTATATTATAATATTTTCCCCATGTTCTTCCGGGCTCTGTAGAATAGACCATCTGCCTTCCTTGCCAGGCAGCTCGTAAAAGGCGAGCATAGTCTCACTGTCACTAACACCGTGACGTCTGACTAGGTGGTAGAGTTTAGCAGCGACTCACCCGGATTGGAACCACCGCCTGACCTATTCCTGCCACCATACGTCATGACGTGTTCCGGTTTGGAGGGTAAGGTAGCCGGTAAACTTAATTTTGCTCGAGGCCTAACATCCCGACCTCAGGTTGGCAACACACCATTGCCATCTTTGGTGTCTCTAGGCGGCGTGAATTTCTTAACATCAGGAAATCCGTCTGCTTGTTTGCCTTCCAATATTATAAAAAAAAACACAGGAAAAGAATAAGTGTTTAAATTTATTTAACTGCATGCGCGTGTGTGTGTGTGGTGTATTTATTAGTTCCATTAAGTTAAAGACATAAATTATAAGAATGATCATGATCTAATAATAAATATGTAGGTTGATTTTTTTTTAAACAAAGGTGACCGTTACTGAACCGATTGTAACGAAATTTGGCAGGTACGTAAACTGGAGTCCGATTTTGTTCCTACTTTTTTGTTATGCGATATGTGCCTCATAAATTGTACAAAATTTTTTCCAAGTCATAGGTTTTGAATTTGTAATTTAATAATTACAGACAAATCAACATTCAGTAAAGGTGACCAAATTACTTGAAATCCGGAATGTAGAGAAACATTTGAACGTATATAAATACATATCTTCAAGCTTAGTCCCCTTGTAAAGCAAGCAGAGTGTATCGAAAGCCAAGTGCACAAAGATCGCCGGGTCGTAGTAGGCTAGTCTTATATATTAAAAACGAATTTCCCTTGCACATTGCACCGCAAATAAACGAATAATATCTTTATTAAACAGAATTCAGTCATTATTTTGTAGTATATAAAAAAAGAATATTTAAGCTATATCCCCTAAAATGTTGGCAGAGAGAAGATACTAAGTCCCACAATGGTGACAACTAACCAGCCTATCGCCAACCTGGCACATATCTAATCCCGGGCAACGTTATATTCATCAGAAAATCGAAAATACACTATTTTTTATTCTATTTTTTTTATGCCCGACTCAGGCATCGGATCCGGGACCTCAAGTAGTCTAGTTCAACGCCGGACCTAGCGGCGTTAAACTGGACTACTTGAGGTGGACCACAGAGGCAATTGTTGATATAGATTTTAAATAAAAGATAAAAATACGTAAAGTGCGTTACATAATGCGTAGCACACAAATGAAAAAAAAAACACGCCAGGGACAGAATCTACGACTTGACTATTAATTGTGAATTTTAGGTCAAACGTCTGCCACTTCGACCCCTTCAGTCAGCTCACACCCGCCTCAAACATTAATTCAATATCGAAGCTACAAATTAGTAATTTATTTTGTTGCTTGATGGTTTGGAAAAAGCCCCTGTCGATACATTTCTATACGTTTGATCCCTGCTAAGTACAGTTTGATATTTCTAGTAGCTTTTATTAGTGGCTTCGTTTGTTTCTTTATTTATTATTAGCAGTTTCATGCAGCTTCGCCTGCCTAACTAGGCTTCTACTTCACCGATTTTGATGACACAAAGTTTATGTCACTCAGGGATAATGTAGCATTCTAAAGCTGAAAGAATTTTTGAAATCGGTCCAGTAGTTTCGGAGCCTATTTATTTCAAACAAACAAACAAAAAATCAAACCTTTCCTCTTTATAATCTCAATTTAGATTATTATTATTATTTATGCTTTATTGTACAATATAACCATAAGATATGGAATAAAAATATTACAAAAAAATGTACAAGTGGCGGACTTATCACTCAAAGCAATCTCTGCCAGATAACCAGGAAAGACAGAAAATTGAAGAATTACAAAATAAAATAAAAGGTAAGAGCACAACAACTTTGTTGTAACAAAACCAAATCCTATTAATATTATAAATGCGAAAGTTTGTAAGTATGGATGTATGGACGTTTGTTACTCTTTCACGCTCGAATGGCTGAACGGATTTGTCTGAAATTTGGAAGACAGATAGATTGTGACCTGGATTAACATATAGGCTATTTTTAATCCCGATCGCACACCGGGTTTTTGTGAAAACGCGGGCGAAGCCGCAGGTAGCAGCTAGTAGAAACATAAATACTAGACATAATTTAAGCATAAATAAAATAATACATTAACACACAACATGTACAATACCTACATACAATTTACAAAAGTAATATCAAACATACACAAATACATATATACATAAACTATACTAATACATGAATGAATTGAAATGAATGAAATGAATATAAGAAATGTATAGTTACTTGACTAGAGCAATAAGACAGTAACAAATGAATATTATAACTGAAACTAAAAAAAATCAATGTAATAATTTTTGACAAGTTTTTTGAAACTCCACAGGGTCTCAGCCTTCCGAATATAGGTTGGCAGATCGTTTTGCAATTTTACAGCAACATAACCTAAGAAAAATTTATTTTTATATATATTGCTTACATCACAGTATTCTAGTAAAAAAAAGTAGTAAATTAAATACATATTATATCATACAAGTATGTGGTAGATATATAAATTTATCCTAAAAATGTATAATGTATATGATACGAGCACCTTTTAGTAAACTTATGGTCACATAATTTTTAATTACTGATTGTGTAGTTATAAAATATATTATATTTTGTTATTGTTTAACTGGGAGAAAACAAAATAGATAGGTACCTAAAAAAATGTTTTTTTTAAGTGAGAGGTCACCAAACAAGGACACGGCTTTTCTGATGGCAAGAGACAACCCTGGTCTATAGACAAAATTGATGTTATAGGTGCGTCAATCGCCTGAGGCCGGGATGGAAGGCCTATTGTGAAAATCTACTGGCTACTCTACCCTCCATGACAAGAGAACATGACAGAGTTATTGTAGCAGCAGGAATATGTGGTTGGTTGCTTCTTACGAGCTGTTGGGAGAAAGGCAGATGGTCTATTCTTCTCAGCCGATCCAGACCAATACGGGAGGAAACGCGAGTTATATTAAAAGTAGCAAGTAATATTCAAGTAGAAGTCCAAAAAAACCACTATAGTTTTTCGCTAGCAAAAAAACTTGATTTTTCATAGTATTTGAGTAATTTACTGGTTGGTCATCGCGTCACATCTGAAAGGATTGACCAATTTTGCTAATTATTATTTTGTTGTATTTAAATTATTAAAAAAGTATCTTCACGCCCATATCCCCGAAGAGGTAGGCAGAGGCACAGCCAGGGCACCCACGACTAGTCGAAGATACTAAGTGTGATAAGTGGCAAGCCCATCGCCAACCGGGTGCATATCCAATCTCGAACAACATATTTTTTATTAGAAAATCAGAAAAAACACCTTTTCTTTTTTTTTGTTCCGGGAATCGAACCCGGGACCTCATGAAGTCAAGTCCAACACATGGACCGCTAGACCACAAAGGCGATAATTTTATAACAAATTTGTTAAATAAATATTAGCACACCACAAAGAGGTAGAACATGTTGATACAAATAAGTATTTTGTAACAACACACATATTCTGCAAACAAATAAATTTTATATCTAGTAGATGAGACACATAAAAGCTAAGTATAATGTATAGTACCTTAAATTATCACATTCACCGTAACATATACACCTTTTATACCTGATACCTATCGTAGCTCTTAAGCCACTATGATTCAACCTTCGTAACATTTATAACGTGAACCAATGTTGGAAGTACGTGCTTAGAAATACGAAATTACAAAGGTCTGGCTGGTTATGGATTTCAAACTGAAATGTTAAAACATAACAGCAATATACGGATCTAATTTATCTTAGTAAAGCAAATAAAATAAAACAGATGCTTCTGTCCACAACATATTAAAAAAATATTATCCCTATTATTATTATCCCTGTATTGGTCCGGGTTCCCTGTCACTACACAGTATAAAACAAAGTCGCTTTCTCTGTCCCTATGTCCCTTTATGCTTAAATCTTTAAAACTACGCAACGGATTTTGATGCGGTTTTTTTTAAAGATAAAATTATTCAAGAGGAAGATTTATGTGTATATTATATACCCGTGCGAAGCAGGGCGGGCCGCTAGTGAATAATAAAATATAGACCTCCTCAACAGGAAGCGACAAAGAGGCGAGCAAGTAGATTAAGGGGGTTGCAAAACAAGTATGGCTTAGGTATCTTCAAGAAAAGAGCGTCATTCCTTAAATATCGGCAACGCATTTGTGATACTCTTGGTGTAGCGAATGTCCGTGGGCGGCGGCGATCACTTTCCCTTAGGTATCACAATTGCTCGTTTGCCTCCTCTTATATAAAAAATAGGTCATAACCAACAAAGAAAATCAGTAGAATGTTAAGTAGACCTGACTAAGTAAACCAGCCTTAGATACCTATTCCTGCCTCAATAATATCAGTATCGCATTCCGGTTCAGGCCTAACACACCGGTCACAAGGCAGCATCATACTTATAGCATCTATGGTAGCTTCTGCTTAAAGACTATAATTTCATTTTCGAACAAAAAATGTGTATAAGTATTTAGGTACATGCTAACTTAATACTTTCTCAACTACTCCGAAAACATTACCAAATACGACCTTCCCTTGTTCAGAACACATACATCAAAACCCTTTCATCGGTGCTCATACGTTCAGAAGTATTACTCATTTACTATGAGATAAGAAAATATATTAACATTACAACCTTATGAAACAGGAAACTCGGCATTGTTCATGGCTTCACCTGGGTGGCAAGAAGCCAAAATTTTTCTTTTAAACAAATATATTTCTGTATCTTTTCTTATATCTTTCATGTTTTTTATTAGTGAAACATACCTGTGTTTCTTTTTATTTATCAACTTCAAAAGACACAATAACAGTTATATAAAATATATAAACTTCGCAAAGTTTATTTAAACAATTTTGTTCTGGGACGATATTAAAAGAAAATACTAACATAAGCTTCACACGTAAATAATAATCAAAGAATACCATGTGTTTAAAAAGTATTTTAATTGTTGTTCTTATAACAAAACCGTAGAAGAGCGAATTCTGTACCTTGAAGATATTTAGAAAATAACAGGTGCAAACAATTAAAAATTGTCAGCAAAAAAGCATTTTTAGAATTTTTGTCTGTCTGTCTGTATTGTTTGATCCCAACTGAATCTAAGAACCGATCGTAGAGAAATTTGCTAGGTGTTAATGTTAGCGAAATTCTATGTTCTGAGGAAAGTTGTAGCTTACTTTGTTTGTTACTTTTCTTCTCGCTTCCTAAAGTGGTTCCCGTAGGAGAGGAGTTGAAGCCAAAATGTAAAAAAAAGTATATTCACGCCCATATTCTCGAAGAGGTGGGCAGAGGCACAACCACTAAGTCTCACAAATTGATAGGTAGCAAACCTATCGCCAACCAGGCACATGTACAATCCCAAGCAACATTATTTTTAGTTAGAAGATTGGAAAAAACTCATTTCCTTTTCGCTCGAGCAACAGCTCGACCTAGGAATTGAATCCGGGACCTCATGAAGTCAAATTCAATATCTGGACCGTCAGACCACATAGGCAATTCATAGGTAAAAATGTATATTGGTAATTTTATTTACGAGTACTCTTTTTTGTTTTTGCTGATTTTGTTTGATAAGGTTTATATCAAAGATTATTCTGTTAATCTGTCAAGGTCATAAGTTTTGCAGTTTAGGAATTATAGACATACCTGAATTACTCAGTAGAAATGGTCCAACTAATTTCCAAGCTTAAAACCCGGAATGAACAGGGATATATGAACTTATAGCTCATCGTCTTACATATACCTACCACATACAATATAATACTATATGTATGTAGTAGGTATACGCAAGATGTCATGTTTAATAATACATTAAGTCAAGTCTTCTAGAGTAGGCAGAATGCTTCGAATGCCAAGTGTTTTTTTTTTGTATTTTATCTTAAGATTTTTACATTTGAACTTTATAATAGACTTTCAAAAAAAATCCCAACCACAGCAATATTAAAAAAAGGTTAATTACCCTTTGCAAACAGGAGTGGAAGTTTGAATAAGAAATTATTTTTTATTCATCTTTGATTTAGGCTAATATTTAGAAATATATTACTTTATTTTTTCCTACACAAACTGTAACGTACTAGGTCTCAGGCGGAACAAAGCTCGATGGGTTGACTACTATTTAAATAAACTAGCCCGTTTTTGAAGTGAAAACTTCATTAGCGACGTTGCGCACTTTTTTTGGAATTGGTAAAAACTTCTAAACCCGTGTCAGGACACGTGACCTGATCGAAAATTCGTAAGACTGCGCAGGGTGCTTGCGCGAATGTCTATTACGTGTGGTCATGTTTGTGTACGATAGCGCAATAAATGAATATTGTATTCTATCACATAAATTATAGTACTTTCATACTGACAATTAAAGCAATTCGTGCAAAATTATTCCCTTACCATTCCAAAATATTAAAAATGCACAAAGTTAATATTCAAGTTTTCACTTGTGCCGGCACTCCCGGAGTTTAACCCGTCGTTTTTTTTTGTATCGTTACCTAGTGATATAAGACGATATTTGATACGTGATTGAGATATTTTTCTATAGACAAATATCATTAATAATAACTAATTCTGGCCAAAATTCACAAGTACGTATAATTTTTA
Source organism: Calephelis virginiensis (assembly GCA_002245475.1). Classification (NCBI taxonomy): domain Eukaryota; kingdom Metazoa; phylum Arthropoda; class Insecta; order Lepidoptera; family Riodinidae; genus Calephelis; species Calephelis virginiensis. The sequence goes on along the minus strand of NJDC01002081.1, from coordinate 47,616 downwards.
TTCGCTAACATTGGGATTGAATCACAGATAGATACAGATCTAGCCCAAAGTTAGCGAAAATAAATTGTTATACTTTTATACGAGCAATTGTTGTTGTAGATATTATATTCTGAATCTCGGAAACGGTAACTACGATTCTCATGAATTTTAGTATGTAAGGGGTTTCGGGTGCGATCGACCTATTTAGGTTTCATTTTTTGAAAACATTTTATAAAAAAACAAGCAAAGCTCTGTCATCCAGGTTCTCTTGAAATTAAACAAAGAAGTAGAATACAGTGTAACGACGTAACGAGCCCCATTTAATACAACATATAAACTGCAACCAACTGTTCGAGTGTCCCGAAAATATAGGTCATCTTATATAGCAGATACAACAGCCTACGACGCGATATCATAAGCGAAGCTCCATACATTCAAACCAATAGCAATGCTTACTTTACTGACGGTACAACCCTACAATATATCTATGAAAAGCTTATTTGCTACTTTTAAAAATAATTTGAGTGTTTTGAGAGAATATTTGAGAAAATTTAAGACTGTAGCAGTAAAAACTAGGCTTTAATTTACCCATTTTTTTTTAATATTCTTAATGTGAAATGCAGAAGAAGAAAAAATCTATACATTGTTATATAGCCCTGATGATGCTTGTATAGCGAAACCGGTTGGCTAAACCATAAAAATAAAAAATAATAAAATATATTGTGAAAAGTACAAGTGTGTCTAAGTAAATTGCATCAAGAATGGAATTCCACCAAGCACCGACGATAAGAAGTATAGAATCTAAAAAATCTATACATATATTGAAATGTATCGCCATTTCACGTGGTCGCCGCATCACACCTGAACGAATGGACCAATAATTCTTTTTTTGTTGTATTTGGTATAATCAGGAGAAGGATCTTATGAAAAGAAAACTGAGAAAATTGCAGGGAAAATACGAAAAAAATATTTTATTTTTTCTATAAAAAACTGCTTGTAGCAGTTAATGTCTAGCGATACGTTCGTTTCGTTCGTCGAGTCGGCTAGTATTACAAAAAAACATATGAAACATGTAGGTTATACCTATAATACAAAAGTTTCCAAAATATCTAAGTGATAAAATGCTTTGGATTATTTAGCCTTCATTCTAATCGATATCTGTATAATTATACATTTATATATTATACCTAATTAGGTATAATATATAAATGTTTATTTTTAATTAGATTTAAGAAATATCCGAAAGATACGTAGTGATTCACCAAAATCTGCCCAGAATCTGCTTTGTTTTAATAATAAAACCACAGGACTATAAACTGCCACTTTTCTATAAAAGTAGCCAAAGAGTTTTATACAAAGAAAATTTAAAGTTTTTCAAAGATGTTAAAGTAAAGCGGTGTTATACTCTAATAGTAATTTAAAAGCAGAAAAACTGCAAAAAAAAAAACCTTTACCTGGGTAGGTAATCTTTACTTGATGGCAATGGGACCATCTGGGGAGCTCGCTCTTTCTAAGAATTTTTATCGGTTCAAAAATTAAAGAGAAATTTATCAACATACTTAAAATAAAAACAAAAATAATTGCATAACATAATATAACCTCCCCTATTTTGAAATCGTTTAAAAATCAGAGAGCGAGATCCCAAATTTATTATGCCATTCATGACATTTTTCCATTCCCACATTTCTGAATGAAAAGTATATTTTTTGGAGCAAAGATAAACAAGCGAGCAGTCTGCCATCACGTGGATAGTACTCGTACATAAGTGATCAACTGACTACCATCAGTCATATACAGCTGCAATATCACGAGCCTCAAAGTTGCTTTAATGACTTAACTAGATAAGTTCTTTTAATTTTTAAATTAAATATTTCTAATGTTTTACTTTTCATCGAGTTTATTATTAGCAACGCAGGAAAATTCTTATTAACTGAATTTAATAAAGAGGGGATTAATAGTTCGACGCCTTTATTTTTAAGTAGGCCTATTTTTATTTTAAAGAGCGTACTTCCTATGTGGTCCATTTCCAAGTCACAATCTGATGATGGAATCCCAGAGAAATCGACAGGAGCCATCGAAGTTTTTGTATACATAGACAAGATAATATTGAAATTAAAGACAGTTTTTACAGTTTAACTGTAAGTTATATATGTATATAAAATTCTATATTTCATACATCATTGCTTAGGTATAATAGTCATATCTTATAAATAATTGATTCCAAATATCAATGACCAAATTTTGCAAGAAAATTTTATACCTCATTAGGAGGTTTGTACCGAACTCCATTTTTCTAAATGTAGGCTAATGTACTTTGCTTTGAAAAGGAAAATGCGAAAAGTTAAATTAATTTGTCTTGATTATAATGGCTTCCTTCCTTTAAGATTTTTAATAGAAGCAGTATAATTATTAATGAATTAGCCTGTTGGCAAAGACATTAGCGTACTCCAACGACCAACCGCGAGTCTCAGGCTCGATTCCCGACAGAGGCATTTGTGCGATGAACATAGACGTCTATATTTCCAGGTCTGGGTGTTTGTTTTTGTAGTGATATCTACACATATAAGAGTTTAATGTATTCGTATCGTTGTCTAACGATCGCACTCATAGACATCAATTATCTGTTAATCAGTTTTTAAAAAGACGTTTTCCATACAAAATAGTGTCCTAATTGTTGATTAAATGTTAATTTACTTCTCTGGGTGTGGCCGTAACACCTATAACACAAGCATATAATTTACTTACTTTGGGGCTAGAACAATTTGTGTAATTTGTCAAGCAATTTTTGTTTATTTAATTTTATATTACTGAAATTGGTTTTTATTTACCATTCAAAGACATTGGAAATGGCATTATTTGCCTAATTAGGCGTTTTCTAAGTAGGGACTGAAATAACATAGCCATTAAATACATTTAAAAAAGGTGTCAAAGTGAAATTGTATAAAAAATGTTACTATACCGTTGCTGAATATCTGTCGGATAAGAGTGCTTGGGATTAATTGCTCCTCATACCAATCTCTTACTAGTAATGATGTGTGTTGTAATACTAATAAATTTGTATAGAAAATATTTGTATAAATAAACAGCCCGCTGAGTTTCTTGCCGGATCTTCTCAGTGTGTGGCCGAGTTCCGGTCCGGTGGTAGTTCTAGTATTATATAGACTCGTCACAAGTGCCTCTTGTAAGGTGAATGTGAATAAAAATATATTCTATTCTATTATTTTCATATATACAATAAAGAACACTTTCGAGGAAAAGAGAAAAGGCTTATTTAAACTTAGAAAGCTTCACATTCGATGTAAGTAGGCAAATCGATGCAGACGGATTTTTAATGGTAAGAAATACACAAATACAAGATCGTGAGGCCTGGCATTTGATACTCTCTGCCTACCTGCTAAGGAAATCGGCGTGAAGATATGTATGTGTAGAAATACACGATGCACCAAAGTCGTTAATGGTGCACTGTAAACTTAAGCCCTCTTACTGCCCTCCGAACTAGAATAATTAGGTACGCCAACGGCACGCTCGGTCTAGCTTCTAAGGCGACAGGAAAAAGTACGGAAGAGAAGGCTATACCACCTTGTTAGACTTTTGAAACATCCAAGTAATCAATAAACATATATATAATAAATAATAAAACAGTTCATTATTAAGTCATTATAATTTTTTTTATTTTTTTATAAAATGTGCTATGATATATGTTTAGGGCCATTCCGTAAAAAATATGGTATTTTTTCAGTTTGTGTATATTATGATTACAAAAATAAAGATTTTCAGGTATTTGTATTAAAATATTATTTTATATTCAGGTTTCTCAAAAGTAAGAAGATGAATACAGCAAACATAAATGCTTGTCTTATAAGATTCTCGTGTCACTATGTTCGTTCCCGTAATCCTCCGAAACGGTTTGACCGATTCTCATGATTTTTTTAAGCATATTGAGTATGTCCGAGAATCGACCAACGTCTATTTTTCATACCCCTTAGTGACAAGGGTGACTTATCCCAATTTTTTTACTTAAACCACATTAAAAAAAAGTAGCAGAACAACTTCCGCCGGTTCAGCTAGTAGTAGGTATATAATCGCCATGATAGAACATTTAATCGCTGGTTAAATGATCAGTCCAACGATTAAGTTTTCTATTTATGAAAGATACAATGGCTTAACTAGCCCTTTGAATTGTAGTTTTTCCAACAGCATTAAAATAAAGACAAAAGATTCATTGTTTTGCGAAGTTGTTGCTTTACTGTTGGATTTTCTAAATAGCATTTATTATACTCGCTATTTTTTATCCCTATTCGTAGATAGGTGTTACCAGAGTTTCATAAGACAGCCATTTGCTTTCATTTTTTAAACGGCTTTATGCATAGACGGGCCCTGATTAAACCCCATTTTTTTCAAAAATTAGTACTAAGACCTTAACGATCCACCATATTTGGTCTTACCAACATAGAGTAAGAACTTCAAGGCAACGCGGGAGATGAACAGGGTCTTCCGCGGGGCCCGACCGGTTTTAGATCGCTTCTAAACACTATTTATTACCTACACAGTGTAAGTTTTTGTCTATTCTCTTTGAATTATTCATGTTGATAATAGAAATACGTAAATAACAACGAGCATTAGAGAAAGCAACTGCTTCAATATTAACGTGAACAAATAATCCATATACATAGGCTTGGGGCAAATCTAGACAAGCCATTTTTGCGGTAACTCCGGTTAATTGAAGTCTGGTTAATTGTAGTATATCCTAGTCTTCTTTTCCTTGAAAGTGTCATATACTGACCAAATAGGCCACTTTACGCTCTTTCACGCTCAATCGAATGCTTAATCCAACCTCTTAAACATTCGAGCTGAAAGGTACGCTTACATCAAACGAGCACCGGCCCAAGAGGCCGTGCCCGTCCACCTTACCACGAGTACAATCCAGCACATTCACAACACGTTAGATCGATTGATAAACAAACGCAGCCTGTTGCGCTACCACCAATGACACTCACCGGGTATTAGGGCGAGCAGCGCCAAGGCCGCCAGTACAGGCGCCATGGCCGCGACGCGCGGGCATACCACACCCGCGCCCGCCTCGCTAGCAATCCGGCGCGCTCATACGGCCTCCGACACGACGCGGCCGGCCCGAGCGGCGCTCGGCGCGGGACTGGGCTCGACTTCAACCTCCACCCCCAGAAATCCCCCCTCAACCCGCTGCGCAGCCTTCAGGTGCGCGGAGCAACCTGAGCCCTGCCCCTTGAAAAATCCTTTAGGGCACTATGGAGATGTAAGGGTGAGTGGGGCAACGGGACCAAGGTCGTTGCAGCACGAGACATCTTGGAATCTTCGGAGAATTGCAGCCGCCATTGATTGTTTTTCTCAATGTCATGACATATTGTTAGATGTAGGTATTCAGGTAATATTGTTAATACAAAACTCACAAAAATCGTGTGATCCTGTTTTTCGCCTCTTAATCTTCATAGAAATAAGCAGAGTTAAAAAGTGTATCAACTAAATTTTAAAGTATTTAGCACCTACTGGACCCACCCCCAGATTAATTGAATTTTATTCAGAAGTTCGGTTTCAACCCATAACTAGGTTACCGTAATAATCAAATGGAAGTACGATAACTTGTGGAGCAACCCTTGTGTCGTTTTAAAGTCAAGGAAAACCATATTCACATTACTCACTAACTAAGACCTAAGTCAATACACTTCATTGTCATGTGCCGGTTTCAAAAAATGATTCCACCCTCAAACTGGCAAAAGATCTTTTGAGTTCAATAGTGCCGTACATTACAAACCACCAGGACAAATTACAAAACATGTTATAGGCCAGTTTTGAAATAACGTGAGGTTGACTCTTGTATATATACCTTCTAGTATGGTATGTTCAGGGTCTTAGGTATCGTGTATGTAGGTGGTAGGTTTGTATGGGTGGTAATGGAAATAGTAGACTAGAGAAAAATCCACTACACTGCAGCTCATTTAGCCTGAAGTCCTTTTGTAATTAGCTTTTAGTAGGGTATACACTTGAGGTCTTATAATTATTCACAGTAATCTTACTATACCAATTAACTACTTCACAAGATTTTTTAGGTATATAAACGCCATTTTAAGATTCTTACGACTGGCTGATTTATGTTTTGTTGCGAATTTTGTCTCTTCTTTTATAATATAAACGGCTACAGGGAACTGTCCTTTTTTAATCTAATCTAACTTAGTATACTTACTTGCAATTTCGATCTCTTAGTTTCTTTTCAACCCGTGGTTGACTATTTAATCTGTGATGAAAAAAAGGTAGCATAAATCGAAGCCGAACCGTATATTTAATTATTGTAAAAAGAAGGGCTTACTCCTCTAGCTCGCGAAACGCATCGACACGTAGCTTCCTTAATGACTGTCAGGCTATAACGAAATTATTTTTGTACTGTGCATCATAATATGATAAAGAAGTCTGTTGTATTTGTTGGAACGGAGTTCCTTACGGCAGGCTTGGAGAAGATAGGGATTTGCTGCGCGACCGAACTGAAAAGTATGTGATAGTAAAAACCGTGGAATAAAACCGATAAATGAGACATGCGCAGGCGCGACAGTCGTATACACAAGCTAGATGTGTATAATACCTTTCTCTTTCTCCCTCACTCTACCCCGCCAATGCATAGTATATACTCATGAATTGTGTTGATTCTAAATTAGCCGAAGGAACTTCATTCCTACCTGGTGTCCCACGACACCACATTTATATTAAATAGAATCACTTACGATAGCATACAAATCAATCTCAGCGCTACCGTGATTCTGTCGTTGTATTTGTCTTATATCTAATCACTTGATTTGTTCTCGCTATGTTCTGACTGTGTAATGTTTAACCCAAGCTAAGTTTTGTTTTGGTTTTTTTGTGATGGTATACTTAAGACATTACAAAAATAATGCTCATTATAATTTTAAGATGCTTACAATATTATACAGGCTACGTATAACCATTTAGATATTTTTATATATTAGGTACATAAAACTCAACACGAGATAAAAATAGTTAACGATAATAATATTTAATACATAAATAAGATATAAAACATATTACGCACCGAAAAACAAAAGCTCAGATATACTACAAATGCCTGAGTGAAGTGACTCAGCTCGTGAAACACTAATTAAGTGCAAATATTTTGTATATAACTAGAATGGAACTAAAGTAGAAAGGATCTTTATTAGCACAAACTACCCTCGTAGTTGTGCGTGGGGGTTTAAAAACAAACAGATTAAACAAAAAGGTTCCTACGCTAAAAGATCACTGGGAAAGTAACGAACAGTGAAAAACAATTCAAAGTTCATTTAAACTGCGGCCAAAACTGTTGTAAACGAGACTCCCTGAGTTTTTCCTCGACAGCTCTTTAGTAAAATGTTGTTCGGGAACTCTTAATTGGTCGGCATAAAGTTGATCTAGACCATTATTCTGTCTGGCTGCTCAGAGCTTCATTCATAACTTGCCACAATAACTTGCACTGTTAGCGGAAGCATTGTGCCTTCCACAAATACGTTCTGTTTGCTCAACGGTTTTTCTAGTTTATCATTTTTAACCTGCGACGCAATAAGTCTATGTTCTTTCACAACAGCTTGTGAATAGATAAAGTGCTTTCAGTGAATGTCGTAGCATCATCATGACAACATAGTATAAAACAAAGTCGCTTCCTCTGTCCCTATACCCCTTTGTATGCTTAAATCTTTAAAACTACGCAACGGATTTTGATGCTGTTTTTTTATATATATAAAGTGATCAAAGAGGTAGATTTATATGTATATTTCATAACCGTGCGAAGCCGGGGCAGGTCGCTAGTGTTAAATATGCCTATTTAGCTTTTTCAACATTATCGCGAGAACAAATAACAAGAAATAATAATATTTTTAGGCGTTCTTGCAATAAGTTATTTTAAATTCTTCACAAGTTTTTTTCACATATAATTTAGTATCACTTAAAAAATTTAAACGAAACTCTTCAGAAATGTAAACCTTTTTTTAAATGTATGCTATTCATATAATAGATAAGCTCGTCCTTTATAACATTGTTTCATTTGCTTTTAAATCCCTTAGTAATTTATATCGTGAGGAAAAAAGTGAACCCGAAGAAAATTTTGGTGCAATTCTAAACTAAAATTTAGTAACAGTTTAGGTACTTTTGACATGAACAGAAACTCTCAAATAAACATTCATACTCGCATTCGGAGGAATAACATGATAACAACGCATGCACTTCGCTACGTTAATTACGCTACGGGCATTGTAGTGGTAATGCTACGAGGCCGCAATTGCTACGTACATACTACGTCGATACAGTCCATGCTACGCACAGTTATACTATCAACGACAATATAACTAGTGGTCGCCCGTTGGTCGAAATTCGACCATAATAAATTTTAATATCTTGTTGATAAGTACGCCATCTTCATTTCTCAAAAGCAACTACTTTATTTCCAAACTTCTTCGTGCGCCATCTGTGATCTTTTATCGTTATCATCAATCTATTTGTTTGTGTGTGTCAAATGTATGGTAGTGTGGGTAATGTTTTATTTTTTGAATTAATGCACTTTATAAACATTATCATTAAACATTATTAGCGTTTTGCACTTCTGCTACACATAAATTATAAGTTTGCCAAATTTTATGCTCCTGCGTCCGCGAAATTTTCGTAAAAAGGGGTCCAAAGTTTTGGCATCACGAATTAATATATAGATTATTAATCTTTGGTACTATATTATAATGTGGTCCGTGGTCACAGCGTTCAAACAATCTAAGTTGTTCATTCTGTGCTATAGGGCAGTTTGTTGCCTTGAACAAAACTCAATTTCGTCCCAGGATAGACTCTCGGTATCGAATCTATTGTCAGCCCCTGCTAATTATATCAGCGATGAAAGTCTATTTGACTCTTATCTACTCAGTTTAGAACATCGTAGCAGAGTGGCTGTTATCAGTATTTTATAGGTTACATTTCGCTGAGTGAGACCTAGAGCTTCATAATCCAATTCTACTAGGTCTATTACATCAATTAGTCAAATATATACATACCGTCTGTACTTAGTAGACATTCACGTAGTAGAAATAAGAGGTTTTCTAGTTGTTACACCATTAGCACTGTTAAGGTTTAAAACTGTCTTCGTAGAGTTATATTTTATACCATCATAAAACGTTAACATTTGTAAAGCCTAAATAAAAGGCATCTTCCACCTAAGTACCCTTTTGACTCTGACATCACTTTCCTCAATTTCCTAAAAAAAAACTTATAATTACTCGTATTTTTGTTCGGTTTTAACTATCAATTTCTAGAATGTTTATTTCATACCAACATTTTTCGTCATATTAAATAGTAAGTTCGTGTAAAAACTCAATCGAAATGGTATCACCGCTTTGTCCTGCTGTCAAAGCATCAGTGATCTATAGTATAGTGCTCCGGTTACTATCAGGCGGTAGCCTCAACTTAGCCAATAATGCTTAGATAAGTTCTCATCCTCAGCCGGGCAATGCAACATTTACGTCTATGGCACAGTTGTCGAAAAATCGTCTGCTTCCGGTGAACCGCCAGCTCGTTTCCCACATACTTCATAAAAAAACATATGTAGCTAACAAAAAAAATAAAGCAACTACCAAACAGAATATAAAAATTCAAAAATTTTTAATACGAGTGTACGTACATCCGACAAGAAAACTTCAAGATATTTTATAAAAGAGTGAATTATGAAGTTTAAATAATGTATATCTGGTCGGGATGAATCCACTCGCTCGTATTCAAGTGGAGGGACAGCGCTCGCAACAAAGCGCCCATAAAATACAGAATACTGCGAAAACTTCACAATAAGAAAACATTCTCCCAACTTCTGTCTTTTGCAGTTTATTATTTACAGTCTTGTTGTCGTCTGTGGCTGTTTTTATATTCGATTTTAACCTGTATTCAATACTTTAAACAATCAGTTTAGAGGGTTTTAAAAAATATCAGATTATATAAACTTTATTAAGTAAGTATCTTCACTCCCATATCCTCTAACAAGTTGACTGAGGCACGACTAGCCGAAGACAATAAGTCCCACAATGTGATAGGCCTATCGCCAACCAGGCACATATTCAATCCCGGGCAACGTTATTTTTATTAGAAAACTGAAAACGTACTTATATTTTATATTTTTTTTGTTGCCCCACCCGGGGATCGAACCCGGGACCTCAAAATGTCATGCCAGAGGCAATAAAAACTAGACAATAAAAACTAGAAAAAAAAATTGTTGTAAAAATGAGGTACAACAGAAGAAAGATTAACAAAACGTATATATGATACGCATGTGAATACGTAGATACCCAGAAAGACCTAGTTTGACATTCCATAAATAAATCACTCCGGTACTTGACAATTACCAATGCTGCTGACAATGTAACTTCTCTTCAGTAGTAATTTCAAAGAACACTCACGAATATAAGAAATTTATTGTATACCAATTTGGTCACCTATAATGCGTTCATTGTAAAGCTCCCTTTTAGAATCGCATAGTCAAACTTTGAACTTCATAAGTATTTAATGTAAGCTTTTCCCAATGTTAGTCCTGGTCCGCCTTACCTAAAAATGATTGAGGTTAGTATTTGTATTCTTGTATATTACGAATATATCAGTTTATTTTTCAAATCAATATGGAATATTACCTATATACCTCTAACCTCTAATATATAGGGACCTCTAGGTCCACGTCCCGGGTCGGGCAACACAAAGAAAATGTGGTTTTTCCAATTTTCTAATCTCAAAACATGTTGCTCCGGATTGGATATGTCTCCGGTTGGCGATGCCTATCACATTGTGGGATTTAGTGTCTTCAGCTAGTTGTAGGTTGTGCCTCTGTCTATCTCTTCGGGGATATGGGCGTGAAGATACTTATTTACCTACATATAATTATGTGTACTTTAGTGGGTATCGGTATCTAAGTAACTTGAAACATGTGTCCACTAATGATTACTTTTAAACTGATCGCGACTCCAAAAAAGGAGGAGTTTATCAGAGTATATAAATACTACGTAAGGTAATGTACTCTGTGCTACGTAATTAGAGGTGGGACTTCCATAGATACATAGCAAACCCGAATTTGTTTAAAGTTTACTTGAAAAAGTATAACCCGTATAATTTGAAAGTAAGTCTAAAGACATTCAGATATAAGGCAACTAGTGTCATATGATTTGGGCGAATAAAAAACATAGCAAACTTTTTTTTTGCTATGAAATTTGCGTGAAACTGGAGTTTATCAATTCGATGGTGTGTTTTTTTTATTTTTTTTTTGTATGTTTGTTACGCGATTACTCAGTTAATAGCCAACCGATTTTGATATTTCTTTCTTAGAAAAATAGGTCCCCTATAAAATTATGATCCGACTTATGATGACGACCTCATCAATGATGAAAAATCTATGCATTGTTAAGTATACACACCTTCGTTCATTTTTGTAATATCTGAAGGCTCTTTAACAGAATAAAAGTCTCTTAGAAAGTACTCATATCACTTTTGTAAAATGCATTTAATAAATTTCATACAAGTTATTTTTAACTTGCAATATGTATATTTGACCGGGTGCCATTTTGCAACTCAAAATCGTATGGCCAAGCTTATCATTATTTTTTTATTACGAAAATCATATAACACTAAAGAAAAAAAATGGTTTGGTGCAGCTCTGTTCGCATCTGTAGTCGGTAAAGTAGGTAGGTAGTATGAATTTCATAGTTGCTACTAGATGTCAGTAGACAGCTCTAGTACAGCTACAATTCTCAAACTTTTTTATGGTTTTATTCGAAATCAGTCCGTATTACAATTATTTTATGACATTAATAAAATTGTATAAATTATCCAGGACAAACTCACTCAAGAAAAGCACTCAAAATTTTTTTCTTAATGTACAATTTCCGAATAAATTAATGCTATCTCTAAAATATGTATTGCTTTTCAATTTTATTAACAAGAGCTGATAAGAAAAAAGTTTACAGATTTCTCGTATCAGCTCACCAAATACATCCAAAATCAGGTATAAAATTTTAGGCGCCAAAATGAGCGTAGCCCAGTGTAAGCATAACTTGAATACAATGAAGATTGACGTTGTAAAAGCTGACATTTGCAAAGTTGCTAATGATATACAATAACTAGCTGAACCGGCACACGTTGTTCTGCTAAATTTTTAATGTGATTTTAGTAAAAAAAATTGGGGCGAATCACCCTTATTACTGGGCATGAAAAATAGATGTTGGCCGGTTCTCAGACCTACTCAATATGCTCACAAAATTTCATGAGAATCGGACAAGGCGTTTTGGAGGAGTACGAAGACGAACATTATGACTCGAGAATTTTATATATTAGATAAAGAAATCTTCATTCATATAAATATTCTAGCTTAAAACATTTGCTTTACCAGAGGATTAGCTGTTTATCTTATTTTGATGAAGGTTTTACATGTGTCTTAATCCAGGGGGGTGATTATGTAACTCAGTTACCAACTCAAAATGGATGAGTGTACATCGAATCGCTGTCAAATGACGTGTTTTGTATATTTTGCTATCTCCAGTGACCAACAGAAATACAATAGAGATATCAAACACAAATGACGTCATTTGATGTACACTTTTACAGTTTGAGTTGACAACTGAGATACATAATCACCCCCCTGATCACCAAACAAGGTGACATTTACCCTTAAGGTGACCCGGATTGGTACCACCGCCTTACCTATTCCTGCTGCCATAACGTCATGACGTGTTCCGGTTTGGAGGGTAAGGTAGCCGGGAAACTTACTTTTGCTCGAGGCCTAACATCCCGGCCTCAGGTTGGCAACGCACAATTACCAC
>NJDC01002081.1:10079-24575 GCA_002245475.1 Calephelis virginiensis | reverse complement strand
TGTGAAGGAAGCAAGACAGGTTTGTCAGGATCGTGAGGTCTGGCACTCGATACTCTCTGCCTACCTCATAAGGGACTTGGCGTGAAGATATGTATGTATGTATGTATGTATGTAAACTTTTAAGTATAGATAAATAAAATAAATAAATGTCCCCAGACAAGTTACATAAATTGAATCTAATAAATAAGCAAATTATATACTAGTGTTATTAATGACACTAATACTGATATTTCTTCTGGTATCTAACAAGTTTTACAATAATACTTAACTGATACCAGAATAAATTTAAAAAACATTCAGACTCAGAAATGTAAACATATGAGTGTTCATCACACCAATGTTTTTGACATTTGGAAATCAAACCCAAACCTTGCGATTGGTCGGCGGTCGGCGAGTTAGTTTTGTACACTAGCCCCTCACCCTCGACCAACTAGGCAATCAAAAATGGTACTTTAAGTGCAAGTAAGATATTTACAACTAGGTTACTAACTACTAGTAAATAAATTTACTGCAGACAAATACGTGTGAAACCCAAATAAATCCAGTAAAATTTAAAAAATCCAGTAATTAACAGATCCAGGCCAAGGCAGAAACGTGAAAATCTCTTGTTTTGTAAGCTAAGTTTTGGAGTTCTAGCCAATTGCTAGTTATTTAAAAATATTACATAAAAAATAACTTACGTCAAACCTTTCACAAAAGCTTGATCTCATCGGATGCCAGACCAAGTTGAAATTATTCCTATAACCTTTCCTAGATTTCTTCTTAGCTCTTGGTAAGTGAATTCCAAGAGCGCCAGTCTCCGCTAACCCCCATACATAAACTCGTCTATCTGAACTTTTACTAACTGGATATTGGAAAACTGAAAACCATTCATTAAAACACTTTAGATGATAATTTTACAGACAATATTATTGCTGTAAAAGTAATAATTAAAGTACCTACTTGGTAGTTGTTCTTCTTCCTTCGGGTCGTGAATTTTTTTCTTTGTAGTTACTTTTCGATTTAACAACAGGAAAGGATTTCTGCGCTGAATAAACGTTTTAAGCATAATAGAAATTCTTTTAGCTCACTATTCCTACTAAAATAAATTTCGCGCACTTCGCCTTTTTGCGAATTTTGTCAATTTTATTTTTTATTTTTTTTAAGTTAATTTGCCCCTTTCTGGGGCCGGCTAAGACCTCTAGGCCATGCTGCCACGTCTTCCGTAATAATAAATTCTTTTTCATATTAAAATTTTAAATTCATTTCTTCAGTTTCTTAACATATTGTCTTCCCCTTTTTAAAAGTCATTTCCTTCACTAAGACAAAGCTTATTTGAGTCCTTCAATACGTCTTTAGTTTTAATTTCTTGAAGTTTACATAGTTCGTTACGTAGTTTCTCCGTTAATTTGTTTTATAGTACGTCACATCCTTGAATTACGATTATTTTCACACAAATTATAAAACTAAAATTCTGAACACCAAAATCATCTTCTTTCATGTTGGCGCCAAAACTTCTACGACAGTGCAAAAAGTATTTTTAATATTCTTTTTTTTAACTCTATATTTTATACTAGTCATATATTATGTAATAAACCCATATCTTAATATTTCATGTCTTTTTCTAGTTTCGTCTTCAAATTTCTTTCTTGATCAGGCCTCTGCCTCTTCTGTCGTGATAAAACTCTACAATAGTCTTTCACTAATATAGTTTATTTACTAAATCACATTAACACACAACTAAGTAATATTTACACTTCAATTAATTTAGAAATTATACATTTTTACATTATATTACACATTTTTAGCTTAAAGATTGGAGGGAACCCTCGAAAAGCGCGCCTTCCCCCTCCGACCGTTCCCGCCAACCATCAGAATTTTGTCAACATTAAAATTTTCGTATTTTTTTTTATTTATTAATTTTTTTTAACCTTTCTGGGGTGGGCTATGGCCGTTAGGCCATGCTACTATGTCTTCCGTATTAATTATTCCGTCAAATACAGTCATTAGTCAATTTACAAAGTCATGTCTTTACTTAAGCTCACTTTGTGAGATTTGGCGGCAACGGGGAAATACACGGTACACTAATTTCTTCATATATATTTTACTTGTGCATTTTTATTGAACAAAATTAAGATGATTCCCACATAAATTAACTAATTTTACTCATAATTTACACAAAATTCAATAATTACGAAAAAAAATTACGCCTTCTTCTTTCACGATGGCGCCAAAAGCCATTTTTTTTAAGTTAATTTGTCTCTTAGTGAGATCGGCTAAGACCTTTTGGCCATGCTGCCATGTCTTCCGTGTTAACTTTTAATACATTATTTTTCTTGTTATTTATTTTCAATTCACTTCTTAAGTTTCTTATTATCTCGTTTTCCCATTTTTCAAATATTAATTTCCTTTACTAAGTTCAGAGGTTATATTTTTAGCCCTTGAATATGTTAGAGACGTTTGTAATTCCTTGAAGTTTTCAAGTTTTATTATGATTTCTTTTATTATAAGTGCTATCCTTAATTTACCGATTATATAATCACAAATTATAAAATTAGAATGCTGAATGCTTAAATCATCTTCTTTTACGATGGCGCCAAAAGAATGAATTATTTGTATTAATCTTTTGTTTTCCCATTACCTCATATAGCAGTTTTATACTGTGTTAACACACATCTCAATATTTCGTTTCTCTTGCCGGTTTCATCTGCAATCTTCTTTCTTGACCAGGCGTCTGCCTCTTCTGTCGTGATAAAACACTGAAATCTCAAATTTTTCCTTACTGTCTTATACCATTATAGTTTACTTACAGAATTATTACATTTACACTTTACAGGGAATAGTGTCAATTGAGTGCTGGGTAAGCTATTTCAAAGCTAGGTATTGAGTCAAATAGCTAGAGACTCGCTTTGAATATTTCTGTGTTTATATGGTTTATATGATATATGTTCAACGATCAAATTGCTCGGATTTTATTTTATATCAAGAGTTTCCAAAACTAGCGTGTTTATATGAAAAGAGTGATAATGAATGTGGAAGAAGCCCGACAGGTCTACCAGGACCGTGAGATTTGGCACACGATATTATCTAGATTATTCTCTGGATTACCCAGGGGATTACTCTGTCGAACATTTTGATGACACCCGGGTGACGACCGGGTCTCGTCCTTTCGTTAGGTCAAAGAGCACCGCTGCGGTTTTATCCGGGTTTCCTTCTAGTCGCAACTTTCTGAACTAGTCGCCCAGGATCGTGGATGATCCGTCGGTGGCGTGCGCCAATGTGGGTCGTAAGTAAGACTAGCGAAAGACTACACTACTTTTGAATGTTTTTTGAGAGATCTAGCCAGTGGCTAGTAGGCCACGTGAGACGGCGAAATCTCGCTAAGAAATCTATACCAGCGTCCGTTCGTATCCTCGGCTAAACGAACTGTTATATCCCAAGCTAGTAATGTATAACGCTGATGGCCAGACTGCCTCATCCTGCCTAACCATTCAATAGTCCTCCTATCCCGAGATCCTACAGTCACGCTCCAATCTCCGAAGAGACCACTAGTATCTCATTCTATATCGGTTATATATTATTTTTATTTCTTTTATAATTCTATTTCTGTGTTAATTCTATTTCTAATGTGTTAAATAAAGTGTTGTTAAACAAAATCTTTTTTTTAAAAAGAATAATCACCTAGTCCGGTCTAACAGCGGTCCGGCAGCGGTGGGATATTTAAAATTAGGTCCCCGGAACAGCTTCCGAATCTAAGAACTAAAAGAAACATTAAAAAGTGCCAGTGAATAAGTGTACCAATATTTCATCGAAAAACTATAAACTATATGAAACCACTCGCTATACTATCATCGTCGCGATAACTTATAAATTTCGAACATTTTGAAAAGTGAAAAGCAAGACTTCTTCAATGTTCTATAATATACGTCATAATCAACGCACAGCTTTACACCGGAATGAAGTTTATCGCCCGGATGCAGCTATAGGCCCAGATGCAGTGTCAGCTAATTCTGTAAGTACCGCAACATACTTCACTACCATCAGAATCCGAAGATGATAAGCCCCTGGAGAACCAAAGGTCTACGAGATCAAAACGGACTAATGCCACAACCGCGCAGAATTTTAATGGCAACGAGCTAGATTTAAACATCTTATTAAAATTTACTAAACCATTTGATGGGAATAGGGAAGTCTTATATTCTTTTATCATAAACTGTAACAATGCATACGACTTGGCGTCCCCAACACAAAGGCCAATAGTTTTTAAATACATATTGTCTCAACTTAGTGGTAAAACCATTGACCTCTAATGGGTAAAGCAGAAACTGCTTGCTCTGTCAAAGAATTTCAAAACTGGGACCAGCTAAAAGACTTCTTAAAAGCACAGTTTAGTGAAAGAAAACATTTTTCACACCTACTAATGGAACCCTAGGAGACTAAACGGCTCCCTTGCGAAAATGTTAGTTCCTTTTCATTAAAAATAGAAAAAAATCTGTCATAATTACTCACAGAAATAACATTAAACAGTACTAAAGCCAAAGAGTTACCAGGTAGAATAGCGGCCATGGAGGAATTAGGCCTGCACCATTTTGCTGTTGGCTTGCATCCACGAATCTCAAATATAATCAGTAGGGTTACTCTGGAACCTCGATATCATGCGAATTGGGAATTGAAATCGATTGTGTACTTGTGAACACTGAATTAGAGGATTATTAACATTTAGTTACAAATAAATTCAACGAATAGGATAAAATAATTTACTATTTACTACTAACTAAATGGTAATAATTCGCCAGTATTGTGTTCAAAAGTACCTAAAATGACATATTCGATTCCAATTTCCAATAATGCATGAATCGAGCTTCGAGAGTAACCCTACAGATGCAGATCACCAAAATCTTTAAACGAGGCCATCAACTTTGCAACATCCGAAGAGCGTATTTAGGAAATACTGTATCGTAGTAGTAGTCGCCCTACTAAAATGCAAAAACCTCATAACCACTCATAACTCTAACTTTCAAAATTAAACTCTCTTCAGGAAGATAGAACCTATAAAACCGTGTATGCAAAAATCATCGTCGTCTCAGCCTATAACTTGCAACTATTGCAAAAACCCAGGACACTCAATTGAAAATTCTATTAAACGACAATACTAACGACAAGACAACGTTTTAACGCGACAAACACCGAAAGTAGACGCCCTCAATAAAATACTTTTACAATTTACAATTGTTAGTTTCGACGAAATTCCATTTTGGCTTAATACCTATAAAGGAACAAAAAAAATAGAACCGAGGGACAACAACGGATAGATTCCAAATATAATCACTAAAAGTGTTATAGTGCGTTTTCAACATAATATTCTTGAGTCCAACCAGTAGGGTCACTCTTGAATCTCGATTTCATGCAATTTAGAAATTGGAATCGGATATGCCATTTTAAGTAATTTTGAACATAGTATGTACCTACTAGCGGATTATTTAGTTAATACATTTAGTTCCAACAAAATTCAACGAGTCCGATAAATTTATTGTTTATTATTAACTAAATGTTAATAATACACTGGTATTGTGTTCAATAGTAGGAACCTAAAATGACATATCCGACTCCAATCTCCAATTTTGCATTAATCGAGATTCAAGAGTAACCCTGTATGATCACGTCTCGGAAGTAGGGATTTGCCAAAAACGTATTCAAGTATTTTATTTTTATTATTATAAAATTGGAAGGCAAACAAGCAGACGAATTTCCCGATGGTAAGAAATTTACGCCACCTAGAGACACCAATAGTGGTAATGGTACGTTGCCAACCTGAGGCCGGGATGTTAAGACTCGAACAAACGTAAATGTACCGGCTACCTTATCCTCCGAATCGGAACACTTCAACGGCAAGTGCTGACGTTATGGCAGCAGGAATATGGCGGTAGTACCAATCCGGGCTTGTCGCTGCGAAACTCTACCAGGTACCTAATGTAAATCCTAGTACCTGGTAGTGTATTTTAACTCCCGATTATTATTGTGTTATAATTATGACGTGTCTGTGTGTGCGTGTGTGTCTTTACATGACATCATAGCTTTTAAACGGATGGACCGATTTCGATTCCGAGTTTTCACTTGAAAGCTCACTTAGTTTAAGTATAGGTTTTAGTTAAAGAAATTCTTGTTAACCAGACAGCTTTGTCCTCTGAGGGAAGCCGATCCTAATGTTTTTGTTCTCCCGTCTAGGCTCGAACTTTTTAGAAAACTATCTACTTACCTGAAAAACAGCTTTTAAAAGCGAATATATTATTTTCCGCTTCTGTGGAGGTCTTGAAATCGATTCCGGCGAAGGGCAATTAAAATTATCGGTAAAATGCCCCCTAGAATTGGATATGTGCCCAATTAGCGATAGGTTTGCCACCTCATCATGTGCTGGGATTTTCTGCTCTTTTTTTTTCATTTTCTGCTAATCGTGGTTGCCTTAGTTGTTCCACTGCCAAGGTCTTCAGGTATACGGGCGTGAAGATATGTATTTACTTAATTTGATAGGCTTAGTCTCACTTAGACTGAGACCTTTAACTAGACGATAGAGTTTTACAGTGATTCGCCGGATTGGTACCTAACACAGCTTTTCTTAGGTAATTCTACCGTCAGAAAGTAAGAAAAGTTGTCGTCTCTGTGGTCTAGCGGTCCGAATGTTGGACTTGACTGCATGAGGTCCCGGGTTCGAATCCCGGGTCGGCCAACATAAAGAATATTTGGATTTTTAAAAATTTTCTAATAAAAAAAAATGTTGGTCGGATTGGATATGTGCCGGGTTGGCGATAGGCTTGCCACCTATCACATTGTGGGACTTAGTGTCTTCGGCTAGTCGTGGGTACCTCTGCCTACCTCTTCGGGGATATGGGCGTGAAGATACAGAAAGTAAGAGTGCGTGATATGGTAAACTTACATTTACAAGACACGTTAAAGCCATTCAATAAATAGGTCAGATTGATAAATATTAAGGTTATTTGTTGACAGAAAAAATTTA
The DNA here is from genome assembly GCA_002245475.1 of Calephelis virginiensis. Taxonomy (NCBI): domain Eukaryota; kingdom Metazoa; phylum Arthropoda; class Insecta; order Lepidoptera; family Riodinidae; genus Calephelis; species Calephelis virginiensis. Next base: position 17,584 of record NJDC01002081.1, on the reverse strand, counting down.
AATTGTAAGTTTACTATGCATTCCAAAACCTTGAATAGAAACAGAAGGTTATTGGTCTGAAATGAGAAAGATTGGTAGGATTAAATGTTTTTGGGAGAGGAGTAATATATCCTTCGGGCCATGACAAAGGAAAGGATCCAGAAGATAATGAAAAATTTACGATTTCTGTAAGATGCGGTAAAATAACTTCCAGTATAGGTAGGTTCAACCATCTTGAAACATGATTTACAACTTCTAGGCTACTGTTAATTCCTTCTTAATACTCAACAAAAAAACATTTGTTTTAGGTATTTCCATAATTATAAATCTCTTGACACAACAATGCTACTATTTTCCTTATAATAGGATCAAGTGTGTAGTAATGTTTGTGTAAGGTGATAGCTTTCTTACATGTCCTTAGCAAAAAATCGAGGACTTTCAAAAAAACAAACGAACAAGCATTAATTATGTATAAAATTTTATTTTTCATATAAATTAATTTTAACAAATAAAAATGAGGTTTCAAAATTCTAAAATTAACTCAAGTGTGCTTTGAAATGCTAGTCCATATGAACCAAACAAATATACAGTTATACTAAACTCTAAGTAGATTAACACAAATTTAATAGGAAGCAATTATGATAGACCAGAGACTTTATAGATGTAAAATTATTCTTTGATCTTTGAGAATATACTAAGTATTTCCTTGTTCCAAATCAAGACAGGTCTAGTTTTAAATATTCAAAATCTCTTAAAAAAATCTATTTACTAAATTCTGAAAACTATTAAACTATTAATGAAACAACATTATTATTTTCTTAAATGTCTAACTAAATGAGTCCTAACTAATGAGTCTTTTTAGGTTTCGCTAACTTTTCATATTTGCTCTTTGATGAGTACCACAGACCAAATGGAATAGCCAGAGATGGAAGAGTCATAACTGCAAATGCTGTCCAATCTAGGATGTGTGATGAAAACTTGCGGTCATAGTCTTTAAATGCAACAATAGCACCTTCTCCAGGAGCACTACTTATTGAATATTGGACCTGAGAAACAATTTTTTTATTATTATTTTCTGTTGTAACTAATGGTATTTTGACAAAGATATATTCAAAACTGGCAAACAAGTTGTATCACTATGCAGTAGAATTGTGATGCAGAAAGCTGCATATCTATTTTTGTCTATTCAATATATAAAGTAAATTTATTATAAGGTAAACTATTTATTGAATATTTTATAATTAAAATATTGTTTCTAATTTATATATTACTAAATGTTACCCACGTGGTTAATGGTCCCAGAGGAACATTTTTTCGGGATAAAAACTATCCTATGTGTTACACCAACTTACCCTCTATGTTTGAGCCAAATTTCAAAAAATTGATTCAGCATATTTTGCACGAAAGAGTAACAAACATACAAACTTTCACATTTATCTTAATATATAAAAATTAATTTCCATTTCCCCTGAGTCATTGCGTCATATGTGCAACGATAGACCAATTTTTCTAAGCTGTACTAGTTTTTGACGCATCAGTTATCGCTAGCAGAAGGTTCGTATGACAAAAAAAACAATATTTGTTGGTAAAACAGGACAATGTCTGTCAGCTTAGCTAGTTTGACATAAAATAGCTAATGTATAAGTATGTGTATTTACATTTGATTTGTATCTCATATATCAAAACTACAAGTAACAATATTTTAATACTACATGCCTGTATTCACCAAGCTAGACTGTATGTCCAATTTTAATTCATATTGCTGAGAAATAACTTCAAAACTTTTATCAGATAAATAAGAATACATTATTGTATTATAGTATTAATAAAACAGGAGGATTGGATCTAACCAACATAGACTCTTGCAAAGCCATTCCAAGACTTCACCACTTAGGCTGATTGAGTATGCTAGTTGAATAATCCGACATGCTTAATGATGCCAAAAGAGAGTCATCACAACCCTATTAAAAAGCAATTTTGAACTAGCTAATTTGATTTTTTTTTCAAATTAAGTATTTTTAAGGTATTCTCACAACAAGTGAACCACAAATATCATAGTGAAAGATTATTTATATAACAAACCGTGTAGCCAAGAAAAAAGACATATCTCACCTCAGTAGCATCTTCAGTTGGTTTATAAGTAACTTCAGCAGCTGTAAAATTGAAGTAACCATATCTGTTTGATCTGACTGTGACAACATGGGACACATTTGTTTGAGGTGGTATTCTGTCAATCTGTGCTGAGAGCTGACCACCGACTACTGTAAATACTTCTGGGTGGAAACCATTATCCACGAGTTTTACATCAACTGCTGGAGCTGTTCCTACATTGAATAATGTATATTTTACTAGTATATCCATGTTTTCGACTAAATATTTGTTCAGGACTTGTTTCGATACCAGCAGTCTTGCTATTGTTGGCTCTTCATCTGCCGTTACGGCTGTTGCTAGTATTAGGATTATTGAGAGATACTTAGCCATCATTGTGTCTGAAATATATAGAAAATACAATTTAATGATTTGGAATTTAAAAACCCTGAACAATTAATAAAATATGAATTAAACAAAATAAATTATTACATGAATTTGTGCGCAGATAACAGTTTAAAGACAATTCTATGTGATTTCGTTCTTAAAACATACCTTTGGCGGACTAAATATTTTCTAAATAATTTGTAACACAAGCGAAAGGTAGAATCCGTACACTTTTGACAGATTTCGTATTTCGTACGTGGCTGACGTTTCACTCCACGCGTTCAAAACATTGCCAGTTTTAGATCATTGACTTAAAATTACATTAAAATTGCTATTCAGGTTTCGATGATTGATATACACATAGGTATATGCAAAATTTCTTTATGAAATCCCGTTTAGAGGTTTCAAACGAAATTTTTTCATATATGAATAACACTTTAATAATTAACATTTTGGGATTAAATTGAATCACGTTTAAAAGTGCCACATTTAGCTAATAGCATTTAAATAGTATTTCACACAAGATTCACGTATTTAATTATTTTAATAATATTTTTGGGCCATGAGCCATTTCACCCACATTTGGAACTTTAACGTACAGTCTGGTAGTCCGTGTTGGACTTGACTTCATTAAGTCCCGGGTTTGATTCCTGGGTCGAGCTACAAAAAGAAACTGTGGTTTTTCCAATATTGTCGATTCAGATAAGCGTGGGAAAGGTGGATGTGTATCAAACGCTATCTAATAATGCATAGTATACGTGGGCTAAGTTTGTCGTTACCTTAACAATACCGAGTGTGGTGAGGCACCACCTAAGCTTTACAGTTAAATAGTCATTGCAATATTTCAAATATCAAAATCTTTGAAAATGAATAAAGATTATTCTATTATGTACAACTGAGGTTTCATTCAATCTCTAAGGTAAAAGAAGAACAAAGTAAAAATGTATAAGAAGTAAATTAATGAATAATTTATTAATACGGAAGAAGTTGCAGCATGCCCAAAGATGTTAGCTGGATGCAACGGGGCTATCCAGTATCTTTTTAGGGATTATCACTCGGTAAAGTGTCATCAATTAATATATGGTAAATGACGTGTATCTTTTTGCTATCTCCATTGTATTTCTGTTGGTCACAGAAGATACCAAATATAAAACACGTCATTTGACAGCTGTTTGATGTAAACTTTACCCAGAGATCATCACTAAAAAGATAGGAAATCAGCCCCCACAAGGGGTAAATAAAAAAAAACAACTGAAGAATGAAACGACAGTATATGGCCTTTGGTCCTAGCCTGTCCCATGTGGACGAATAAATTAAAAAAAAAACAACAAAAACATTAGTTTTTGGGGAAATTGAAATTGAATTTCCATTTTTGAAGGTAAAATGCATTTCATCAATTTATCGATTTAATAAACTCTGAACCAGACCGGTGTTTGTATCTTAAAGGAAGTAATACAAACTATGACAGAGGAAGAGAACGCTACCAAAAAACCTGAAGATGATCAAAAACCATTAGACGACGAAGCATTAGAGAAGTATGTTTTATAATTTCATGTTTCGGTATTCTTTATGCAATTTGTTTATTGGGACATTTTTCTTATTGCCAATTATTAGTCCTTTTGTCTGACTCTGCTATAAATAATATTAATTTTATATTTAAATATATTTCAATACGTAGTTGTCGAAAATCAAGTGGCATTAATATGCATTGTATATTTAAATTAATTCCAATACAGTACTACTTTACTATACTACTATCAGCGGCTTAACTTTGTGTATAAGAAAATATGATAAATTTCTTTAAGATAAAAATCATCAATGATTGACTGTTTGCAAGACCAAAAGTGTTATTGGAGGGTTAAATTCTTGTAGCTATAACGCTATTTATCATATACAACTTTACCCACTGTTTTATTAATCAATGTCCACAATAGTGTTACTTAAGTTAGTACAAGGTGAAAATCATGTAATGACAATATAATATTATATAGGTGCTGCTAGAGTGCGCAATGACACCTACTTTTTAGTTCATAATACAGCTGCCAACACAGAGTCCATTTTTGTGCGAAAACAAATGCTGTAAGTTGCATATTTTTTGTTAAAAGCGATATAGTCCTTTTTGTTAAACAATATTAGCAGCTCCCATGTCTTTGCTGCTATTAGTAAATTTTTATATAAAATAGTCTAGTTTCTGTGTAATATAAAATATATTGTAATGATAAAAGAATTACTCTAAAGATTTTTAAATATTGAGTCTGTACTTTCACCAGCTAACTAATAAATGTGGAGAAAAGAACACAAAAGTACACAAGGTTTAACCTGATATTATAGTCTATTTTACAATGGGATACAGACAATAATATCAACTTCATTTTACTACATTTGTCCATGTTTGTAAATAAGATGGTTAAAGTCTATTGATGCCTGAGATTAGATACTACAGGTGCATAAAAAATAGGTAACTTTAAAGGCTATATCTTTTGGAGATGGGAGCTAGTAAGGTGTACCATTATATTAGAACCTAGTGAAATTTTTTAAAATCTTAACAAATATCTTTCAAATTTAACACCCAAAATCAGCAAAATATTTTTTTAATTCTTATTGTTTTGATTATTTAAAATATTTAAATCAACTAAGTTTTAACAAATACAAATAGCTATGACTTGCATTTTTATATATACCTAAGTAATGTGGAAGGTAAATGGTCATATTATAGTTATCATTAATTAAGTAAGCATAATATTACATTCTTATCAACTGCAATGTTTTATAAATTAAATCATCATGTATACTACCATATACAAAAAGTATCTTCACGCCCATATCTCCGAAGAGGTAGGCAGAGGTACAACCAAGGCAACCACGACTAGCCGAAGACACTAAGTCCCACAATGTGATAGGTGTCAAGCCTATTGCCAACCGGGCACATTTCCAATCCCGACCAACATTTTTTTTATTAGAAAATTGGAAAAATCCAATTTTCTTTTTGTTGGCCGACCCAGGATTTGAACCCGGGACCTCATGCAGTCAAGTCCAACACCTGGAACGCTAGACCACAGAGGCGATTACCGTATACAATAAATATATAAATCATCATGTATTAATCGCCGAATTCGAATCCTGGGTTGGGCAACAAAAAAAACTTGGTTTTTTTTAATTTTCTAATAAAAAAACCTTGCTCGGGATTGGCTATGTGCCCAGTTTGCGATAGGCTTGCCATCTATCATATTGTGGGACTTCGTGTCTTCGGCTAGTCGTGGGTACCTTGCCTTGCCTCTGCCTACGTCTTCGCGGATATGGGCGTGAAGATACTTTACATGTATACTACTTTAAATTGTAATAATTGTCATCTATCGCATGAACAAGTTTCATTGAAAATATTATTACACTCTTTTAGTCTTAAATACAATTCATAACAAATCCTACTAATATTATAAATGCAAAAGTTTATATATTTGTTAGTTACTCCTTCATGTTAAAACTACTGAACCTGACTTTCATGAAATTTGTGTCACACGTAGAGGGTAACTTGGATTAACAAATAGGATAGTTTTTATCAAGACAAAATGGTATCATGTGTTTAATGGCCCTGTGGGGCCATTAAACACATAGCCGAACAATGGCTAGTAAACCATAACTGTTCAGTTTCTATACTTGTTATCATCGGTGCTTGGTGGAATTTCATTCTTGACACAATTTATTTACAACCCTGATGATGCTTGTATAATTAAACTGGGCGGTAATAAAATGTGCTTTACAACCTATCCTAAACTACTTCAATTCTCAATCATACACAAAAAAAATTATGTAATTTATATTTAATCGCGTCTGGGTTAGCGGTCCCTCATTGGACTTGACTTCTAGAGATCCAGGGATCCTAGGGACAGGCAACAATAGATAGAAAATGTGTATTTCTTATAAAAATATTGCTGCCTGATTACCAATAGACTTGCCACCTATCACATTGTGGGTCTTGGTCTTCGGCTAGTCGTGGATGTCTCTGTCTACATCTTTGGGGATATGAACGTGAAGATACTTTTTTTTCATAAAACAGTTTTTTTATTTCATATTGACCAGTAAACTTTTGCCACAATTATGTACTCAAAATTCTACCGATCCTTCCAAGTGGCAAGATATTATGTTTTATATAATGAGCTCACAGTCAAGTTCAATTCACTTAATTAGATATGTGTAAATATTGTTAGAATAACAGGGTAACCGGGTAATAACAGGGTTGTTTTGAACCGACGAAAACAGGAGGAGGTTCTCAATTCAATCTGTATGTTTTTTTTGTATGTATGTTTCGCGATTATTATTATTCGCGGACGGATTTTAAAACTGTTTTTTTAATTGAAAGCCTATACTCCCGCGGTGGTCCCATTATAATTTGGTCCAGGTCTACTTTAGCATTCATGAGAAAACCACATAATTATGTTCCAAATTTGAAGTCGGTTTTTTGCCGTTTTACTGCGTTTAAATTGTTATCAAGATATAAAGTTAAAGTTAGTGTAAAATCTACTTGATTATAAATGTGTATTTTTAAACATAATATTAAAGGGTGATTGTTACTTGTGTAGATCATGTTTACAAAGTCTCACTAGCCAATAAAAAATACCATGTATATGTTGGCATAATGTCTTACCATGTTGATTCTTTGATTCCGTGTATTTTTTAATTTTATGTGTGTATATATATATACTAACTGTTACCCGCGGCTTAGCCCGCGTAGTCTACTAATTTGATATTTAGCTCTCCAACACGGCTCGTTAAAATTTTAAGATAAAATGTAGCTTATATTGCTATTCAACGTTTCATATATCTTTTTTAAATAGTAAAATAAATTTTGAATTTTAACATACATACATACATATCTTCACGCCAAGTCCCTTACGGGGTAGGCAGAGAGTATCGAGTGCCAGACCTCACGATCCTGATAAACCAGTCTTGCTTCCTTCACATTTATAACCCTTTTCATACAAACACGCCGGTTTCGGAGACTCTTGACACCACCCTCGGATAATATCCGATTGATCTGATCGTGAAATGTCAGC
>NJDC01002080.1:51279-75504 GCA_002245475.1 Calephelis virginiensis | reverse complement strand
GACCAACATTTTTATTTAATTAGAAAATCGGAAAAATTTAATTTTCTTTGTGTTGGCCGACCCGGGATTCGAACCCGGGACCTCATGCAGTCAAGTCCAACACCCAGACCCATTTTTTAGAGAAAAATTAGAAAACATATATTTACAATTTTCTTATAAAAATAATTTGCCCAAGATTGGATATGAGCCCGGTTGGCGATAGGCTTGGCATCTATCACATTGTGGGACTCAGTGTCTTCAGCTAGTCGTGAGTACCCTGACTGTGCCTTTGCCTACCCTTTCTGAGATATAGTTGTGAAGTTACTACTTCTACTATGTAGTATAATAACGGAAGTTTGTCACCTGAGCAATGCATGGGCTGCTAGTTTAAAGCTTTTTGAAAAGGTGGTAGTGGTTTTTAAGGGTGTCTTATAATCAAGAACCTGTCCCTGATTTGCCTATGAAAGTAAAAAATAACTCTTTACCGAATTTATCATTTTGTGCAATTGGAGTAGATGTAGAGTCTCTTGAAGGTACCAAGTTAGAAATTGATGGGCAGCACACAATTTCCATTGTTCCCAGGAAACCACATCTACTGTATGGGTGATGACCATATGATCTTATTGACCTGTGCAAATGAATTTTAAATATGTATATTAGCAGTTGAACAGAAATTTCAAATAAGATACTTGATTCTGTATTTACATAATGGCCATCCTATTAATAAATATAGATTAAAGTACTCCAAGGGAAAGTTATCATAGTTTTTTAACACTTTAATGTAGACTATGATATCAACTTGAACCATTGTGTACTTTTCCAAATATTTATTAATTAGATGGTGGGAATTTTAGAAAACAGCTTCAACTTAATTATTTAATCTTAAATGTTACATGATGTTACTTAAAGTTTAAGCAATCAGGTCTCAGGAAGGTAACATTACATTTGAAGTTATCCTTTGAAGTCTACAGGCAAATTAATGTCTTACCGTCAAAGCAATACTTTTCTCACCTTCACCTTTTCATCCTAAGGTACAAATTTAAATCAGATGATACAACAGTTTCTTAAAAGAAAGAATACAATTTAAACAAAAAAAAAATCAATTCCAATACAGTGGACCTCCGGTAATCCGACAAACATTTTGAAGGGTGATGGCGAATTATCAAATTCGTCGGATTATAGAGTACTGCCTAAGATTGATGGATTTTTATGACAACCTTGTGATCTGATAAATCATAAATACATTTATTTAAACTAAGAATCACACTATGTAATAACGTAGGTACAATACAGTAAATTAAACACGTGGCAGCGTGTTAGTTACAACTTCATGTTTAATCATGCATTAGAAAAGATTTACCGAAAGATTTAGGTATAAGGAACAATGTTAGGAGTGTCGGATTACAAGGGTAGCAGGATCAGACAGGGTTCGGATTACCAGGGGTCCACTGTAATTTTATGATTGCATCCCAATTGATAATTCTACTTCTGTAAAATAGTTTATGCTTATTGACAATAATGATGTTGACATACATGAAAATATATGCATTGTTAAGCATAACAAAAACCACTAGTTTGATCATAACATTTATATAGGACCATTTGAACTCATAACCTGCCTTTCAAAAACAAACCAACAAAATTGGTTACGTATCAGTCAGGTTATTGAGACCACTAGTCAGATCAGGATAAAATTGGAATCTCTCGGGCTAATAACCTACCTTTCCAAAAAAGAACCATTAAAATTAATTAGTTATTAGCCATGTCATTGTGTAGGTACCAAAACAGTGATATATTAATCATTAAGTAATCATATATTACACATAACTTATTTGAAGTAAGATGTCATGAATTTAATAAAACTATTACTACCTTTATATTCATTTAAATAAAAATCAATTTGTTTTCAGATTAAACAAATCTTATAATATTTAGAGCACATAGATATGAAATCTGTAATAACAACAATATTTATTTAAGATAACTGACCTTATGGCGACCTCACAATCTGTAACCACCATACACGAGCCTTTTGATGATTCCCTATTAGGCGTGCAATCATCACCAACTAAAAACAAACAGTAAAATTATTAACAACAGTGACGGTTCAAAATAATTTTTTAAACTTAACTTCTTTTTTATTTTTGTGTTATGTTGAATTTATATTAGTATGAAATTATTGGCAAGTGGTGTTGATCATGATATTCAAACATGAGTATAACCGATTTTTAGCATTCTTAAATAATGTATTATTTGACAGGTTCCAATCACATAATTTAATGAGAAAATTACATACCTTCTGCTGCAATATGTAGGGCATTATTAGCTATATGCAAAATTATTAAAAATATAATATTGGGTTTTATCCACATCGCGTAAGGAATCAAACACACACAATCCAATTAGCAGTGTTTTCCTTAATGAGAACCAATGAGAACTAAGGAGGAAACTAAACACATAAATTGCGGGAAGCAGAACCGGTTCTCACAATTAATATCGTCAAATAACTGATAGTTGATAAGTAAAAAATGATATCATCGGTTTAGGCTAATAGTAAAACTTGACATAAAATGGCATTATAGTAAATATCTAACTACTTCTTCGACTTTTTATTCTTCTAGCAAAACACAATACAAAATCTTATTTCTCAATTCAGGTTTAAAATATTTAGTAACCAAGTTGTCTTTAAAAATTCATAAAATAACAGGGAAGTTGTCAATAAATGTTAACAACAGTACACAACCGAAGTAATTTTGAATTTGATTTTGAAGTTTATCACAGATGATTGAAGTATCAAGGAATCTGACGTCTGCTGTCTGCAGTTGTCATTTGCAAATTCTTTCTTTTGGTTTTGGCATTAACGTTAGTATTTTGCTATTAGTTGAGTAAAAATTAGCATCAAATTTACTAAAATCGGGATACAATTATAATTAGTCACAAGTCGTCGTAAATGAGTAAAGCGGTGGCCACATTACACAAGCTTATGTCATGAGTGAATATGTTTGTTCTGCACTTCACCTACACACAAACTTTAATGTGCCCATACTTCTTCATCCACGCAATTTTCGTAAAAAGGTATTCAAAGTTTTGGATTCACGTATTAATATTATGATAAATAATAATTAATGTATATAATTCGAATCATTCCTTTCGCCTACAATTATTTGCATGCATTGCATCAGAATATTAATGGATTTTTAAATAAAGCTGATTCTTTAAATGTACAAATAATACGGTCTTAGACTAAATAGAGTAAAAAAAAACATTTCCTGTGTGACCGGCTTCTATTTTTTTTTCGTTTGGTACAATTTGGCAAATTTGTGTCACTAAAGACTCGCTGTTAGAGAAAACTTATTACTGTATAAACGATATTCTTGCAGGGAAGTATGGATAATAAAATATTAGTAATAATTAGTTTAACATTAATACAGCATTCTTGGTTGCCGAGGAGTTTGTTGTGAAGTTTTTTCCTTTTGCCTGAATAGGTTTGAAGACAATGGTAGTACACACTGCAAATATGGATGTGACCTGGCTTGGTTCCCAATCCATTATTATTTTTATCAATTAATTTATTTACGAAAAATTAATTATTTTACCTTAATTAATGATTTTACAAACTTAGATTTTTTCAGAGATTATCGTTAAACTTACTCAGTAATTTTCTTCCACAATTATCTGGCACTAGAGAAAATACTTTTTTTTATATAATTACTTATATATTGCAATTGTAAAATATCAAAAATGTCATGTGAAAATATGAAATAAATAACCTATTTAGTAATTCAAACTTGCAACAACTAAAAAAATTAACGTATGATGTGAAATAACAGTTTTATTGTCAGCCGGAGGACGTCCGCTGCTGGACATAGACCTCTCCCAAAGAGCGCCACAAGTCACGATCACTGGCCGCTTGTAACCAGGTACTCCCCGCGACAATGTGGCCTGCCAATTGCCACTTCAGCATTCACAATCGTTTTCTTTATGGAGATTTATTAAATTCATATATATCATTTATATTTCATGCCTTATGCAAATGATGCTTTTGCGTGCTACACTATCTGAGCTGCAACCACTAGTCAAAGTTATGAAAGGTATTTGTAAAGAAATAGGCTTACATCTGAATGCGATGAAAACTAAAGTAATGGTGTTTGAAAGAGATGAAGCCAGAACGGATGTAAGATTTTTAGTTGACAATGTAGTTATAGAACATGTTGTGTTTTTAGCAGGGCTGGATGGAAGGTGTCTTCGCTTAGTAATGGGTGACCTTGTTGTGCCTCTGCCTACCTCTTCGGGGATATGGGCGTGAAGATTCTTACGGAAGGTACACCGCGAATGTAGAAAGTTGAGATAAGGTAAAGTTGAGTTGCATCAGTCTGTGCTTATCCAAAGGTATGTAAGCGAGAGTTGTTTATATAAGAAGAATCGTGAGATTAGGATTAATGTGGTCGACCTGAGAAAGCTACGGAAAATAGTAGGATTAAAAGAAAGTGTAGGTGTTAAAATGAGAAAGGGTACGCTCCGAAGGTTCAGTCATGTAGAAAGAAAAACCGATGAAAGGTTAATAAAGGAGATATGCAATGTAAATGTATTACATTACATTACATTCTACCATCTAATCGCTCGGGTGATATCCGAAGGTGGGGTGAAGAGACTCTGCAACTGGCGGCGTGTTTGTTTGGAAAGGAAAATGAATATGGAGGAAGCCAGGCAGGTCTGCCAGAATCGTGAGGTTTGACACTCGATACTCTCTGCCTACATAGTAAGCGTCTTGGCGTGAAGATATGTGTGTATCTATGAGGTTATAGAAGTTTGTGGATAATAAAAGGTTTTCTCAAGTATTTCTTTGTATGTGATACGTTGCGACCCATAAAGATCCATAGAGGTTGTTGTATGATAGTGTGTATGTATTTAACATGTTTTTTTTGTCGGCAAATCTCTCGGCTACCCCATCCTTTGGACATGAACAAGACAAAGTCATTATGGTGGCATTAATAGGTAAAGCGTTGGATAGTATCTCAGTCAAGTTGCTGCAAAACACTCTCCCACTGCTGGTCTTGTTTGGCTACCACTTATGACCTATTCAACCTGTGCTTACCCCTTGCAAATGGCAAAAGATCTATTTCACTCATTGGACCTGGCCTAACGTTTCAATACGTATAAGGGCATTTCATGCCCTTACATTTTTATTTATTATTTCGATTACATTCATTTATTTGATTAAAATAATATATCACTATTCAAGATGTTATATTACATAATTGGCAGTTCCTTCTGTTTTACTAAACAATGGTATTTACACACCATTATTTGATTATTTGATAATTATATTTTGATCGTAAAAATCTGTTTCTATTTTCTGTTAACAAATACCTTATAATTACAACTATTATATAATAAAGTTATTTTAGCCGCCCAAACATTTTTTAAATAATAAGTGCTAGCTTGTGGCAATGGTTTCCCTAGCGTTAAGTTAGGATTAAATCGGTCCCCTTTCCCTATGTCTTGAAAATTTCATGCAGTTTTTTTGAAAATTCAAGTAGGTACTTTATATTTACTTTTTAACAATTATGCATTGCTTAGTTGCATATTGCACAACAATTATTGCATGCAAAGTACAGATTTACAAGGGCAACTCTAACATTTATTGAAGATCACACCCAGCCACAGTTCGTGGCTCCACAGCCGTAGCTTTTCATTAGTAAGATGAGACACCATGGGCATGCGGGGCGATGCCTGCCGATTCGCTGAATTCATTTTTTTGTTTGCGTGTAATTTTTAATCTACTTCTACAGTAATCATTAGATACTTACGTGGATAAAGATTAATACTATCTATGAAATTAAGTTTCAGAAAGTAATGTAGATTTAAATATATTTTTCAGAGATTCAAATGGTTACTTCGACTCAATATTAGTAGCTAGATGTATGCTATTGCAGACGTTTTGGCAGGCCTTATCGTAGTACATTATTTTGATGTATCTCAAACAGTTTTGCCAGCGCATGCAATTTTCTTTTTCTTCTTTTATAAATATGGCTTTCAATCGTTTTTCACGACTTATTTAGCCAATGTCAGGTACGGGACCACCACGCATGCAATGTTAGTGACTAAAAGTTGTATTTTTGACGGCTTCTTCACTAAATATGGAATTTTCTCTAGTGTGCAAATATGTATTTACAATATGTTGTACATAAAAACCCATGAAAGTAAATTATCTTAACAACTAAAGAAAGCGCAACAAAGTAAAAGATCTAAGCAGACATAGGGACAGGCATCGGAAAGTGACTTTCATATTTACTTTGTAGTCATATGTCAAAAATACCACATGTTTAAAACTTAAAAAATAATTTATTTATAATAAAAATTAATAAATACCCATAAGAAAATTCATAAATTAAAATATTTGAAATTCATAATAATCTATTTAATTATTATGTTTTTAAATAAAAATAAAATAGATTCAGTAATATTACAGTAGGCTTTTCCATTAGTAAATCAAGAACAAATTGGTTTAGGTACTTTTTTTTACACATTTTGACTTACATTGAGTGACATTTAGTTTTGTATGAAGCTGTAAAACAAGTTGGTGTCTCAAGTCTAGTTTGGTCTTTGTATGTTATATATTTGTAATCGTTATTAAATATGCACACATTAATTTCTGTAATTTAAGTGTTTTTAGGAACAACATTTTTGATTTTCATGATCAAGCACGAATTACTTTCACCATCGACTGCTTCTTCGATTTGATGAAGTGAGTTGTGGATTATTATCCTGAACTTTTATTAATTAATTAAAAGCTCTTTGTGAACAATTTGTTGGCACATTTTAATAAAAATATTTTGAGGTTTTGATAGTCTTTTCCCGAATCTGATTTTTATACTATCTTTCAATATAAAAATTTAAATGGAAAAACAAAAATTTAATAAAAAATGTATTTAATGAGTAGGGGGAAAAGAGAGCATTGATACAAATAGATTAATGACAGATAAATTACTGGGTAAGACAGGGTTACTAAAGTATTTTTATACTATAGTTTTAGTATTTAATAAGGTTCTGTAACTGGTAACATTAGTTGTCAGATGTCATGGTACAATTAGTTGACAGCTACTTGACAGTTGACATGCTTAATCACTGACAAATGTCAATAAAATACCGAGTGTTTGTACATTGTGTCGCTTTGCGTTCAGATTTTCGTTGCTTGTGAGCACGCGTGATTTGCTATTTAAAAATATTTAAATTGGTTTTAAATCTAAAATAAAAGGCATTTTATTCGTTCTAACAAGTGGTAAATAATTTGATATTTACAATGAAAGGAAGTCCTGTAGTTCTCAATAATGACTTTCTTTGTGTTATTTGATACATTTTGATAGTGCATAAGTTATTCATAAACCTTGTGAAGTGTAGATCGTAAACGGCAATGGCAACTCCGGGGGCAGCTAGTACGCGTGTTGGAGTCCATACAAATAAACAAGTAGGTCTCCCAAGTCCAGAATTCACTATGGCAGTCGCCGTTCCTCAGGGATCACAAGTCTATGACTCTACTAGTTGCGGAGATTCTTCATCAGATGCGCAATCTCCTGACATACCAGTGGTAAAAGCAAGTGATCGTGAGTCACGTATTATTGCTGAGAAGCAACGCCGCAGCCAATTTAATTCTCAAATAGCTCAAATGATGTCTTTAATATCTGACATAGTGCACTGTCAACGGAAAGTGGATAAAACGAGCGTTTTACGCCTTGCAGCTAACAAACTGAGAAATGAGCATGTGTTTGGAAATACTATTAAATGTCCACACTTAGAACCTTGGTCTAATGCTATATTGAAGGCCTTCGACTTATTAGGTGGTTTCATGTTAGCTGTAACTTGTAAAGGACGCATTTTCAATGTATCACCCAATGTCCAAGATAAGTTAGGGTATTGCCATATAGATCTCCTCGGTCAAGATATTTATAATTACATACATAATGACGATAAGGAAATCCTGAAGAAACATATTTATCCTATTGAATTACAGACTGGTTGTGATGATGAGTTATTTGAAAAACATCACAATTTTAATTTAAGGATAATGAGAGTAGGAGCTAAGTCTGATCCACCGAGATATGAGAGGTGTCATTTTGATGGAGTGCTGAGGCGATCTGATAAAGCTACCTCCAATGGTGTGCAAGAGGAACAACCCATAAGAAGACAAAGAGTTAGACATCATAGGACATTTTCTTCTAGTGGCAATGATTTTGTTTTTATAGGAATAGTTCATATTCTTTCAAATCGCTTGCCTGCTCGGCTTGCTTCTCCAACAGCTTATTCTGAGTATTGGACCAGGCATTTAATAGATGGACGTATTGTGCAGTGCGATCAGGGCATATCATTGGCTTTAGGTTATATGACAGATGAAGTGACTGGAGCATCTGCATTTGTATTTATGCACAAAGATGATGTTCGTTGGGTTATATGTGTGCTACGACAGATGTATGATCAAAACAGAGAATTTGGTGAATCATATTATAGACTAATGTCACGATCGGGCCAATTTATTTACATGAGAACAAGAGGTTTCCTTGAAATAGATAAAAAAACAAAACAAGTTCAAAGTTTTGTATGTGTTAACAGTGTTGTAGGGGAAGAGTATGGTTGCAAAATGATGGAAGAAATGAAAAGAAAATATTCCGTCATTGTAGACATAGATAGATCTCAGAATGAAAAGGTTCCTGCAATTGACGAAGCTCCTGTGGAACATCCAAAGAAACTAGAACGCATTTTAATGCACCTTGTAACACCTTCACCAAGTGACAGCTACGAGGAGTTTAAACTAGTGCCACCATCTAAAGAGAATATCATTGCTGCAATTAAAACAAGTGAAAAAGTTGTGAATGATACCGGTATCAGGTTTGATACTCGTAAACGAAAAAATTCAAGTTGTGATAATCAAAGTGAATATTTGAAAAAACACAGTGCGCCCTCAGGGTCTCTGAATTAAAATGTGTTCTTTGCTTAGATTTCTGAGAAGCTAGATCCCAAAAGCCAGTTTAGTTTAGTGCAATCGTAATGGTGAATAAATGAACTTGTCTAACTTTTGTATCAGTGTTTAGTTTTACGTGCTGTCTACATTTAATATAAGTGAATATTTAAATAACTTTTCGCAGTATACACTTGAAATTGTAATTTTAATATGACATAATTTTATAAAGTGTAATTTAAAGTGTTAACTGAATAGAGTATGATGTCTTGCCAATTATTGTATTATTTTTATATGATATTAAAATGGCAAGTAGCAGACAGACGTTTATGGCAGACCACTGACTCCATTATTACATTATAAAGCCAAGCTTTTTAATAGTTTATTGTAATAAAACATTAAATTTAGTCTGTTCTGTCTTTCAGATTTTCAATCACTATTGTACACTTGAAAGATAATAATTTAGTTACAACATACACCACATGGAAAAAATAACATCTAAATCATGATGATATTTGAAAGATTTTGAATGTTCTGTTTTCTTTTTTAGATTGAGTTTCAGAAATGTTAGTTTACAAACATGAAAATAAAATAAAATAAAATGCAATAGTCACCTCCCTATTTTTTTTGATTATTTAATTCTTTGGGAATTGAGACAGTTCAGTAAAACCTTTCTTTAATGTCACTCATTCTTGTCCTTAGTTGTGAATAAAAAAAATCAATATCAAAATAGGAATTTATGAAATGCCAT
This sequence comes from Calephelis virginiensis, assembly GCA_002245475.1. Taxonomy (NCBI): domain Eukaryota; kingdom Metazoa; phylum Arthropoda; class Insecta; order Lepidoptera; family Riodinidae; genus Calephelis; species Calephelis virginiensis. The sequence goes on along the minus strand of NJDC01002080.1, from coordinate 65,821 downwards.
AGTGGTATATTTATTCTAATGCTACGTAAATACTGCATTATGATGATCTAGCACAGAGGTTCCCAAACTTATTTCATGTAACGCCCACTTTGAAAATCAGTTGTTTTGTAGCGCCCCCCCCCCTCGTTTTTTTCTTGTCAATAACCTCAATAACATATTTGTTGCGCCTAGTTTAAAAAAAAACATTTTTTTCAAGATTTATACCACCCCCCTCTAGGCTTCCAGCGCCCACAAGGGGGCGTTATCGCCCACTTTGGGAAAGGCTGATCTAGCACATGGTTTAAGCTTTTGAGTGAACAGACTTATTATTTTTATTATAAAGGAGTACTACATAATATGTATAATGTAAATGCATACATTCAACACAATACTAATTTTCAAATATCAGAAAATTTAGATTCCAGAACTGCTATATATATGTGTGATGTATTGTTTTAGTGTAATCTTAAGTTTTTGGTTACAGATATGGTGTTATTTATGTGAGCTAATAACTTAACTTTCATTTTATCTCACTTCGCTGGTGAAGTAAATAGACATATTTTAAGATTTCATTTCTAAATTTAAAGATTTTATTTCTATGGATGTCACTACCATGAATTAAAACATCCTTTTTATAAATTAAAGAAAATGAAATTTTGCTACTCAATTCTGTAATTTTTTTTTATAAGTCAAAATATAAATAGGTTTTTTTTACATTTTCTATAATTATTGGTAATTATCTGGTGGGATCAAGAAATAATCTTATTTAATTAATGTAAAAATATCTACTTCAACAATGACAAATTGGTTATTTAAAAAATTGACTATGAATTTAAGATTTTTGACCAATAAAAAAAAGTTTGACCAGTGGTCCGCAAATAGTTCTATCAGAGACTGTAAAATTATATTTATTTATCTCTGGATCTATTAAGGTGAGGTAATACTTGTGTAACTATGAAGGAAATGTCTTAGGGTTACAATAAAAAATCTTGGTAACTGCATGAAAGCCACTGAAAGAACAAAGGCACATGAAATTGATACAATTTTATTAATTTAAATGATTGCATTCAAAAGAATGGCACACAAAATTATTTGTAGTGCGATGATCTAAGATCCAAACCTAAGTTGACCTACATTGATCAGTTATTAGGATGAAACTTTATAATAAATACCGTATATTTGAAATATATTAAAAATGGGCTGCTTGATAAATTCCTGAACTGAAAATAAGAAAATTTTATCCTGACCTAAAGTATATGACGTATAAAATATGCAGAAGTTGGGGTGCCTGGAATAAACAAGTATACCTAATGATACCAATTACTTTCACTTAATTGGATAGCAGAACAATTATGACAACATATAGGCTGTTTTATTGTGAACATGTTTTTATAGTTGACAAAACAAAACCGGAAAAATGAAAAATAATTTAAAAAAATAATTAAAAAAGATTCTGTCCAGAAGGTTTTAGACAACACTTGTATAATATAGTTTCTAATATATGTACTTACTAAATTTATTATAAAATATTAGCTCCCTGTTCCGGCTTCTCTCGGATGGTATTTTTTTAATCATAAATTAAGATGTAAGCTATCTTATCTTTCAAGTTGGATGAAACTGCACACAATGTGCAAATTTGATTGAAATTGGTTAAGTAGTTTATGAGTCCATTGCGGACAAACAATGTAACACATAACTATATATAAATGTTTCATTCCATTATCAGCTTGGTGTAAGTCAATGTAGATTTGGATTTCTGCTATAAATAAGAATGGTGAATTGGTGATTAACCACTCACTATCTGGTACCATACTGTGCCAGATACAGATAAAGGAATGAAAAAATACGAAGCTTATAGAAAAGGATATTTGTAGGGTTACTTTTGAATCTCGATTCATGCAAAATTGGAATTGAGTACTTATGTCAGTTTAGGTACTATACAATAGTGTAGAACAGCGGTCGGCAACCTTTTGGCAGGCAAGGGCCACTATACGGCAAAATAAACTAAAGTTGGGCCACAATTGTAATATATACCCTAGAAGCCAAATATACCTACGTATAATTGGTTATGCCCCACAGAAAAAAATAAAATGGGCGGAGAGAAGCGCGTTTTTAACGCTGAATCTACAGTCTACACTATACGCCGTATATTATACGGTCAAGCGCGGAACGTTCATGAATTTATTTTGATATTTATAACTTATTTTCAAGACATTCGAGGGTCGCAAGTAAGACGTCGGCGGCCGCGGATTGCCGACCGCTGCTGTAATAATTGAAATTTAGTTAATACTTATTTTGTAGTAAGTTTAATTGTGCACAATAAATTCATTCATTCATTCATTCATTTATTGGATTTGTTGATCTTATTTGTAACTGAATGTTAATAATCGTTAGTACTGTGTTCAAAAGTACCTACCTAAAATGACATATACGATTCCAATTTCCAATTTGAATGATATCGAGATTTTAGAGTAACCCTACTGTTCTTTTTGTCTGTTCATTATTGTGTTCCAACTGAGGTCCAAGCAGTATGAACAAGATATCTGAAGCATGCATAGGGAATGGTTAGTGACATTTTACTGTTTAGACTATTTTATAAGATAATGTAAGTTTAGGTGTTTGATAATAATTGGATATTGGCGGTGATTCTGCTGTTCACGAACTAAACTTAATTTTAAATGCATGCTATCTTTTTCAAATGTAAGTAAAGCGAAAGTGATGGAACAGTTTAGACATGCCAGATTAGTTCATACGAAACTGATGTTTTTAATTAAAGTTTTCCGAGTGATAGGTTAAACGTCTGTAGTATACAGACTCATCTGACAGCACTGAGTGTTTTGTCTCTTTCTATGACTTTCGTTTAAGAAGGCAGCGATAACTAAATTTAGTTTAGTGAATGCGTAACAAAATTACCACCATTGGTTGTATTTGAATGTATAAAACACTAAGGTTGACTGTTGTAGAGATTTTAAAGCTCGATGCAAATAATTTTAAAAATAAAATCTGACTTGTGTCAAACCCTAATTTTTAGGGTTCCGTACCCAAAGGGTAAAAACGGACCTTATTTCTAAGCCTCCGCTGTCTGTCTGTCTGTCTCCAGGCTATATCTCATAAACCGTTATAGCTAGTAAGCTGAAATTTTCACAAATGATGTTTTTCCGTTGCCGCTATAACAACAAAACAAATAAAATATGAAGCGTCCCCATACAATAAACGTGTTTTTTTCGTATGTTTTTGCTCAATATTAAACTCCGTAGCAGGAAGACGCTTCAAATTTTCACAGAGTATTTGCTTTTAACCTTTCAAAAGAAATAATTAAATAACAATTAAGTAAATTAACAATTAAAGGGGGGCTTCCATACAACAAACTTAATTTTTAATAGATAGATGATAGTACGGAATCCTTCGTGCGCTAGTTCGACTTGCACTTGGCCGGTTTTATAACAGACTGAAAAAAGAAGAGGTTCTCATTTCGACTATATTTTTTTATGTATAGCAAAATAAGTAACCTTGTAAGGTTAAGTGATCGATGGTTGGAAAGATAGATTTTAAATCGTATGTCCTATCCTATCCCATGTCAATTTTATTACGATCCGACTACACTCTATTTTTTTTAACAAATGAGTACCAAAATTGTTCTGTTTTGCTATTGGTACATCAACAAAAAGTTCATTTCGACCAATCAGAACGCTTTATGCTCATTGTGAAATTATATCTAATTTTGATTGGTTAAAATGAATTTGGTACCTACTCGTTTGTTATAATAAACATATTATAGTCGTTTTTGAGTTATGCTTAATGACGAGATTTTTTTTTGCATTATTAAGTAAGTAGGTATAACTCGGAAAACTACTAGGACAAAATTAGACCAGAGGTACAGCGAGGTTCCAAAAAAAAATAATTAACAAACCCCTTATAATAATTTATTGTTTACTAGCTTTACTCACGGCTTTGCCCGCTTGCCAAATTATATCCTATTAATATTATAAATGCGAAAGTTTGTAAGTATGGATGTATGGATGTTTGTTACTCTTTCACGCTCGAATGGCTGAACGGATTTGTCTGAAATTTGGAAGACAGATAGATTGTGACCTGGATTAACATATAGGCTATTTTTAATCCCGATCGCACACCGGGTTTCTGTGAAAACGCGGGCGAAGCCGCAGGTAGCAGCTAGTTTTTTTTATAAATTGTTCCCTATATGATATTCCGATGTATAAACTATATCACTGAAAAGTTTAATCTAAATCCATTCATTAGTGTTTGGGTGAAAGAGTAATAAGAATCCATCCATTCTTAGAAACTTTCGCATTTATAATATTAGTTTTATTAATAACTAAAAGTTAATTATTCGCTTTTATTATGTTCAAGAGTGTTTAAAATGATATATCCGATTTACAATTTGCATGAAATCGAGATTCAAGACTAACCCTACAGATATGAATTTAATGTTCAGAAGTGTCCTTGGTTCTGACCTTGGCAGCTTTTAAAATTTTAAAATACTTATATGTCTAAAGTATATCTACACCAGAATTGGACTGGCTGGCTGTGGAATATTGTACCTATATGAATACGAATCCAAGGTGAAAAGGGTCAATTTAACCCCTGGGCAGGGGCCAAAGTCAATAACAGGGCCAATTGAAAACTTCAGAGGAACAAAAGAAGAAGCTAAAAGGCTGAATCCGTCCTTGCCTAAATGGAATCTTCCACTTACATTATTCGAATCAGCCTGTTAAATTCCACTTTTTTATAAATTGATCTACCTGATGTAAAACTATTCCACTGTATTTTTATTTTACGGGTGCCTTGTTACATACCTGTCCGACCGGTTTATTTTATCAAAGCACATTAGCATTGATATACTTAGAAAAAGAGGAGTTTAATGCTCCTTCATTTTGATTGTTGATTTGAAATTTCAGTGGACTTTATTGTTTTTTTATTTCAAGATTTATGCAATGAAAGCTATGTGTCTATCTATCTGAGTTTTGATTTTCATGCTGATGTTTATGTAACTAATAGAAGCTTGCAGATTTGCTTTTTTTAAACAAGATTTGTAGCAAAGATATTATGTCAGTGCAACAGGGCCCTATGTGTAGTAATATTCAATGAACATATCAAAAAGAAAAACAGAATGACAGACATTTTTAATACAAAAAACACAGTTTAACTTCAGAAACTGACTTCGATTGACCTTGAATTTGCAATAGAAATACGTGAACGTAAACATTTATAGCGACACTGAAAGTATACAGATAAAGATTATAATCAAATTTGAATGGAACAAACTGGGAAGCTTTTTCAAATTATAAGAGAATCATAAATTTTGCTCAATCTGGTTAGTTTTGAGGTTAACGGACAAAAAAGTTTTGGGGAATTGGGAACCAAACTCGTTTTTTCGGAATCAGTTAAAATTTTATTATTATTATCTGATCCGATAGACGTCGTCCAGTCTTAACTACCAACATTTTTTTTCTATGAACATTTTCCTGACCGTAACTAACACAACAAAACAATAATTAGCTAAAATAATATCTATCTGTTCAGGCATTATGCGATGACCAAGGGAGATAGGAATACATTTTTATATAAGACTAGCGGCCCTGTACGTGCTTTGCTACGTATATGACCACTATATATGACCGCATTAATGACATACCACAACAAAAGAAAAAAATCTAAATTCAATATGACAGCACAATCCTCATCTAAAAAAAGTTTCTATTTGACTGAAAAATACCCATTAACAAAATCATCTGCCATTTATTGAATTCATTTGTTACAAAAAAATGTGATAAATGAAGAATCGCTCGACCAATGTTATGCAAACTTCACATAAACCATGTACTAAATAGTCCGAACAAAGCCTAAACATTTGGTATGGATAGATGAGTCCGTTCTTGAGATATAAAATTACAACGAAAAGTGGCACTGATTTTTATACATATAGATAACTGATCCGACAAAAAAAACCTAGTATACATCTTTTACTTTGAGATTTTTTACTGTTTTATCTTTACCCATACTATTTTGTACAAACATGACTATATTGTTCTCAAATATAAAAAGAAAAATCGACTAAAAAATTTTTTTTCATTTTGTTTTGAAAAAAAAATTAGGGCCAGGGGCCGCCACTATTTTGTTGCCCCGGGGCTTCCAGACCTCTAAATCTGGCCCTGAAACACAGATATCTGACCAACTTGACATTTGTTAATAACATAATATTGTAGTACTGCGATAGAGTTAAATATCTGCCTGCGGTACCTACACTAAGCACAAAGTTTGAATGAAAAATATTTGGCCCATGAAAATTGTAAATATTCCTTCAGTTGACTTTTGGGTGAAAAGGAGTGTGTTACTTAAATATTACGTCAGTGGCTAATAATTTTTGCTGTTCATTAGATTCCTGTCTATGGTTTTTAATCTTTAAATGGCGTTTGATCTGTCTTTTCAATAATTTGAAACTTTTAAATATGGAAAGATGAACAAGAGCAACACCAACCTACCTAATTGCTTTTTATCGCAATACAAGACAGATTAATAATAGTAGGTTGACAATTACTGTAATCTGTATAAATTCATATGGAGCGGGCGCCTTCTCGCGCGTATTACACCGTACAATAATATCACAGAATAAGTAATAGTACTACGTACAGAAGACGCACTGATGTATAAAACGCAAGCGAACTTAAATCTTAACATTTGTAGCCAAGGCTTATATTGCGCTGAACGAGTAGACCCGATTACCTCAAAAATGCCCTTCCTTGTCTTCCGGTCCGGTTGCTGGACTTGACTTCATGAAGTTTCGGGTTAGATCCCCGGTCAGAATTGAAATTGGTTTAGACAAATTTCTTATAAAAACGACATTGCCCGGGATTGGATATGTGCCCGGTTGGCAACAAGTATGCCATATTGTAGGACTTAATTTCTTGGCTAGTCGTGGGTGCCCTGGTTATACCCACCTCTTCAGGGACACGGACGCGAAGATACTATTTTTTTTTATTGAAAGTTCACTTACGTCAAGCAAAACAATCTCAAAACGTTGGTGTAAGACTCGTAGTGGTACAGCTGAGCGCTGAAAATATAATTACGAAGTTAAGTGTTTCTTTATACTATTGGTTTTAACTTCACCTCTTCTACGCCATCTGAATCTACAACAACGGAGTGGAACCCCTCTGATAATATGAGGAAACCTGCCATCCATTTGCGCTGATATATATTATCTAGTGATATACGTAACTGTTTCCCCTATGAAACTCTTATGATTTAGCGGAAGAAGATGAATAAGGCTTTCTGTCGCAGTTGTCAGCATACCTAAAGTGTACGTGCATTTGTTTTTTTTTTCTTACTAAGGCATTAACAGTTAACTTAAGCATTGAACTTGCTAAGGAGTCTGTGAATGTATAGTATTCGATACCGTAAACGCACCATGAACGCTTATAGCAGTAATATTGTTTTAAGATCTTATGGTAACCCACCTGTATATATTTTTTAAATTAAATCATTTCTTAAATTCCAATTTAGATTCTTTTTACACATTCTTACTAAAAACCTGTTGATTGCGTATTCATTCGAACTCAATTTCACAAGACGTGTTTTTATTGGGGTATTTTTGGTGACTATTTTCGTTTTATGTTTTTGGGTAACTATTTTCGTTGAATGCTTTTTTCGTTCACCGACCCTTTGTGTTAATAGAACTAGCTCCAATGTACGAAAGGAATAATCGGTGATGTTTATGTGCCATTTGCCTACCTACAATGATGACTTTGATAATCGAATTTCTTATATTATTGTGTTAATGAATCTATTGAGTAATGACTGTAATAAACTTCTGCTGTCAGAAAATGTTTTTAATTTACAATTACCTTACTCAGTTTGGCGGGATCCAGAGAAGAGATGGACACAGTTCTTTCATAATTTTAATTTAATCGCCCCGCGCGTTGGCTTGAAGCTTGGGTTCGATTCTCGGCAGGTTCAGCCAATTATAAGTGACGATAATTTCTAAGGTTTTTTTAAACGCAAAATAAATGCAAACGCCTTTTTTGAGTGTGGGTGTTTATTAAATTTATTCTGGTATCTATTTAAATACTTCGATGTATTAGTCATAATTAATTGTTTGATTTGGGGTTAGATTCAATTTTTGTACCTAGATTGTCCAATTTACCTGCCGAAAGCATATTTATCTTAAACTGTACTTATAATGAATATGTAGAGTGAATTTTGAATATAGATTATTATCGCCTCTGTGGTCTAGCGGTCCGGGTGTTGGACTTGACTGCATGAGGTCCCGGGTTCGAATCTCGGGTCGACCAACAAAAAGAAAATTGGATTTTTCCAATTTTCTAATAAAAAAAAATGTTGGTCGGGATTGGAAATGTGCCCGGTTGGCGATAGGCTTGCCACCTATCACATTGTGGGACTTAGTGTCTTCGGCTAGTCGTGGGTGCCTTGGTTGTACCTCTGCCTACCTCGTCGGGGATATGGGCGTGAAGATACTAGATACTAGATTATTATTAAAGACATAAAAAAAATGGCGAAGGCGACTAATAAAATAGAACACATTTCTAGCATTTTCTAGCATTTCACGTAGGAGAGGGATAAAGTCAAAGTGTAAATTAGGCTACAATTCAGTACCGTGTTATCAGATTTTTTTTTTGTTTTGTAGTACTATGCTAGCTAGCTTTGTAAACTATATATACTAAATTCCCATTTTTTATTTTTCCAGCACTTATGTTTTGTAGTTTTAAATAGTTTTACAACGACAAAAACACCCCAATTTGAATACATATTTAATATACAATCTATACATATCAATTACCTTGGTATCTACTCCATTATTTTATGAAATTGGTGCAGTTAACCGGGTCGGCTAGTCAATACGTATAGCAAGGGCGTCGCCAAGGGGGGACAAGAGGTGCAGCTGCCCTCCCCTAGATATTCTAAAAAAAAATATAAAACAAATAGTCTTATGTCTTTAACTTGATTTGATCGACTATTCTAGTACTTTTTCTACTAGTTTGCTACTATGTAGAGTAGAGGTTCCCAAACTTGTTACATGTAACGCCCACTTTCAAAATCATCAACTTTGTAGCGACCCCCTCCCCGTTTTTTTCCGCAAAAACCTCATTAATAACATATTTGTCTCGTCTAAAGTTAAATAAAACAAATTTTCTTACCGCCCCTCTCTAGACTTCCAGCGCCCACAAGGGGGCGTTATCGCCCATTTTGGGAAAGGCTTTTTTAGAGCGAAATGCAAGGCAAGTTAAAAAGTCGAGGGCACGAGGCTCCCGATTGAATGTATATTTTTCTCAATCTCCGTATCAAGTTGCATGTAGATGGGGATCTAGGCCATCGGCTGGCGACGCTCTTGACATATAGTAAATATCAAAAAAGGCAAAGAGAAAATTCTATCTATTAAAAATATTTAAAAAAGAGGAAAATAGAGAACGGAACACAGTGTTAGCATTTATTAAATTTTTTATCTTTCTGTCTGCATGCCGAGCGTGATTAAGGCCGAATCTACTGTACCAATTATAACGAAATTTGGCTGGTAGGTACGTTATGTTCCTAGAAAAGTTGTAGGCTACTTAAGGTACCTATTTTTATTTTAGCACTTGCCCTGTGCTTGGGTTAAATTTGTATAACTTTAAAAGAATTACTACCCTCGTAATGGCAAAGAAACGAATTAAAAATTTCGGCACAGGACTTGAATCCTCAGTAGCTCGAATAGTTAGAGCATTAGTCGGCTTGAGATACAAGTTCAAATCCTGTCTGCTGCGAAATTTTTTCTTTCCTTAAAATTTGTTAGCTACTTTTTATCTCGCTTACTAAAAGAATTCCCGTGGGAGAGGGGTAAAAGTCAAAATGTGAATTAGGTTTTAATTCATGGACGCTCAAGCTTCATAAGTAACTTCTAACGCGTAAGATTTCATTTATTTTATTTTGTTTTGTAGTAGGTATGTGCTTTATAGATTGTCCAGTTTTTCCAAAAAAAGTGTTGTGGTAAAAATTACAGACATAACAACACTCAGTAGAAAAGGCGAGCATAGGCTTACCGTCACTAACGCAGTGACATCCTGATCGGTAGTAGAATTTCACAGCGACTCGCCCGGATTGGTACCACCGCCTTACCTATTCCTGCCGCCAAAACGTCAATACTTACCGGTAGCGTGTTCCATTTCAGAGGGTAAGGTAGCCGGTAAAATTCCTTTTACTCGAGGCCTAACACTCCGGCCTCAGGTTGGCAACGCACCATTACCACCTTTGAATTACCACGTGATTTCTTACCATCAGGAAATCCGTCTGCTTGTTTGCTTTCCAATATCATAAAAAAATAACTTGAATTGCGGAATTTAGAGAAACATTTTATTGAATATCTTAAGCTAGTATTCAGACTTTGTAATAAATTCAAGTAAAACCAATGCAACAGTCTTTCTGTCTATTATACTTGATGTTGATTTACTAATTTAAATAATTACGGACAGTCGTGAACGAAGTCGCGGGTACAGCTAGTTTAGATGTATGGGGAAAATTCTAAATTTGTTTATGTATTACACAAACTGTACCAATTCTGTTGCAATTTGTCAAATGTCAAAAGAAGTCTACAGTATACACAGATACTCCTGAAAAAGAAAACAAACCGAAGAAAGAGAAAGAAAACGAAATCGTGGCAAGATAAAGAAAAATTTTAACTTAGAAAAAAAGAAAATAAATAAGACTATAGACACTAAAACGAAAGCATAAAAAAAAGCCAGGCATTATTAGTTCAGAGGAAGAGGACACTGATATTGAGGTTTCCGACTCTACTGATGATGTCACTCATGACACAGAGCACACCAAAGCAGATGAATTTGATTCATCTAGCTGTGTATCATCAAGCACAGAACGTGAGGAATCATTACTGAATCTTCAGCCTGAGGATTGGGTGGTAGTTAATATAGTATCCCTGAAAAATCTGGTTCATAGATATGTAGCGCAAATAAGATCTATCACACAACATGGCTTCATGGTCCGTTTCGCTAAAAATATTGACTGCCATAAATTCAAATGGCCTGTAAAGGACGATATTTCTGAAATTGCTAGGTATTAGGTGGTCAAGAAAATTGATCATCCTGATATAAAATCTAATAGCAGGCGTGTGATTGTTCTTCATTTTAAAAAATCTTTAAGAAATTTTAAAATTAAGTAACATTTTAGAGTTTCATTTTAAACAATATCGTCCAATTACAAAAAAATAAACAACGGTTAAATGTATGTTTTACGAAATGATGTCTAATATTGGATTCTCAACTAATAACAAGATAAACATTTATATTTTTTTGTGGTAAGACGGTTACTCTTTGATAAATGCCTAGTCCCTTTTATAAAACAACGAGACTGATTAAGTATTTAAATAATTTGCGATTTATCTTTTTAGAAATATATTATTTTTGTTTTCGTTTTTTTATAATTGAAAATGTATGGTAACTTATGAAAACCTCCAAAATTATTTGATATCAGTGATTAGTTATTTGTAAGAGTGTATAAGAGTTTTTCGTTATATTTAATATTGTATAAATGACATTAAACATGATAATGATAAAATATTAAATAAAATAGAGATTTAACATATTTTGTAAAATCTCTATTTGTAGTTGTGTTACAACACACATTTTTTGTTTAACTTTGTTATTTGTGTAATCTTATGAGTGTGACCGAAACTATAATTCACATTTTCGCTAGTAGGGTAACCAATTATTGTTATGATTGAAACATGGTTATAATTAAAACAAGACAAATTGTATGACAGCTATATTACCTTTTTTCTCGTTAATTAAGTACTACTAGAGGATAAAATGATAAATATTGTTTATCTAGTATTCAACACTATTCAACAGTACAAATTGTACTTTAAAAAATATGTTAAGATAAGATGTTTTGGTCTGTTTATGTTTACGATGTTTTTGTATTTATATTTTTCTAAATGTTAATGTTATGACGACTGACTGGTCACGATCTCAATATATGTTATATTTGTAAAGAAAGCACTTAAATAATGATTAAATATCTTTTTTAGGTTTTGCATTATTTTAATGTTTCAATTATCCCTAAACACTGTTGTAAATGTATTTGGGGTGTGGTCAATAGAACCAGTCTGCTAGATCTTCCTAAATAGATGATTATTCGCAAAATAATTGTAATAAATATGTGGATGGTATGTCAACTAAGAGTTAGATAGTTACTCTTTCTACGATAAGAATCTGACATGTGTAGACCGTATATATACTTTGCTGCAGACAATCAAAGTCAAATTGTTTCATTTGACCCCGGTCTCCCCTAAAGGATCAAGTGTTGTTGCTGACATATTTTTGTTAATTATTTAAAATTCCAGCGATTACTTGGCAACTGATCTAAAATAGCAAGATTTCTTATCTAAGATAGGTTATTAACATTGGCCGTAAGACAGAATAAGGCGTCAAAGATCAGAAAACACTAAGTCCCACAATGTGATAGGCGGCAAGCCTATCGCTACTTAGGTACATATCCAATCTCGGGCAACGTTATCCTTATTAGAAAATTAAATATACCTACACATGTTCTGCTTATTTTGATGCCCAACCCGGGGATCGAACCCGGGACCTCAAGAAGTCAAATCTGACGTTGGACCACTAGACCACAGAGGCGATCAAATAGTTAAAAATAATTCTAGATACCTATCAATGTTTTGCAAATTAATAAAATTAATACCTACCTACACATTCTCATTCAAACAATACTACTAGGGATGTATCATACTCAGGTCCCGTCAATTCCTCGGGAAATGCCTTTGTGGTTAGGAAGAATCTCACCTCAGGCAAGAGTATTACTCAGTATGACTGGACTTACTGACAATTTTTCTTGTTTACATTAGTTACAATTAACTTCAGTATTGTTATTGGTAATTTTTTTATTGTATTGGAAGGCAAACCAGCAGACAGACTACCTGATGGTAAAAAAATCACGCTATCTAGAGACACCAAAATTTACTATGTAATATGTAGGTACAGAAAATTCAATAATTATAAAAAAAGCGTTACCAGCTTTTCTCTCGAAAACGCTAAACTCCTCGTTGGTCGAGTGATTAGCGTGCACGTCTAACCGCCAGGCTCGGGTTTGATTACCGATGAGTATAGTGAGATGAACATTTCAATGTCTGTGCTGTCTGTGTACTTTCTACCAAAGAGTATATAAATACTACGTAATAAGAAGCGGGACTTCCATTATGGAATCGGGTTTGCTATGTATCTATGATAGATACATAGCAAACCCGAAATTTGTATGAAGTTTACTTGAAAAGATATAACCCGTAGGTATAATTTGAAAGTAAGTCTAAAGGCATTCAGATATAAGGCAACTAGTGTAAAATAGTGAGATGAACATTTCGATGTCTGTGCTGTCTGTGTACTTTCTACCAAAGAGTATATAAATACTACGTAATAAGAAGCGGGACTTCCATTATGGAATCGGGTTTGCTATGTATCTATGATAGATCATAGCAAACCCGAAATTTGTATGAAGTTTACTTGAAAAGATATAACCCGTAGGTATAATTTGAAAGTAAGTCTAAAGGCATTCAGATATAAGGCAACTAGTGTCATATGATTTAGGCGAATAAAAAACATAGCAAACTTATTTTTTTCTTATGAAAGTTGCGCCAAACTGCTGTCTACTGCTCACTTAAGAGTATATAATATAGCGTTTATAAGTAAGATTGTTTCAGAAGAGTTTTGGCGCCATCGAGAGAAAAGATGGTCGAAGTTTTTTCATAATTATTGAATTTCGTGTTGATATTGAGTGAAATTAGTCAATTTTGGTGGCATTTTGTACAATTTTGTTCAGTGAAAGTGCACAAATGAAATAATCATTAAGAAATTAGCGTATCGTGTCTTTCCTCGTTGCCGCCAAATCTCATTCATGAGCTGGAGTAAACAGGCCACCGCTTTACACAAGAGCCTGACATGACTTCCTGACGACTTATGACTGATGACAAATTAAAATTAATTGAATTGAAATTGATATAAAATTTGATGCAAATTTCTACTTGACTAATGGCTAAATACTAACGTGAAGGCCAAAACCTAAAGAAAGAAGAAAAAGATTGTTTCAAAATGTAAATCAAAATATTCAAAATTTAAATTTGGAATATCTTAGTGTTCAATTTTTGGCGCTAAAAATTAATAAGAATCATCTTTTTTTAAATGCCTACGAAACTGGGTGCTGATTATATAATTCAGTGGCCAACTCAAAGTGGAAAAGTGTACATCAAATAGGTGTCAAATGATGTGTTTTATATTTGCTATCTCCAGTGACCAAGAGAAATACAATAGAGATAGCAAACACAAATGACGGCATTTGACAGCTACTTGATGTACACTTTTCCATTTTGAGTGGGCCCCTGAGATTCATAATCAGCCCCCTGATCTACAGTGAAACCAGAAAATATTTAATAATAATCTGTAACTTATATAGAAGTCTTGAAATGGCTTCTATATTTTTCACTCACTGTGAACAACTTGTTTACGGATTAGATAAACTGCGCCAACATTAA
>NJDC01002080.1:24696-37917 GCA_002245475.1 Calephelis virginiensis | reverse complement strand
AACAGTATCTTACAGTGTTTGGGCTTATTTGTTACAACTTGAATAGTACCTATATTTCAAGTCTACTGTTGGAAATAACCATTACAAATAATAGGTTGCAACAAAAAAAAAATTGCTAAAAACTTAGTAACCGTCAACAAAGCAGATATACAATGCGAATGTGGATGGATGTAGGTACACGGGGAGTCCTAGGTTGACATTCCACGATCAGATCAATCGGATATTATCCGAGGGTAGTGTCAAGAGTCACCGAAGCTGGCGTGTTTTTATCAAAAGGGTAATAAACGTGAAGGAAGCCAGACAGGTTTGTCAGGATCGTGAGGTCTGGCACTCGATACTCTCTACCTACCCCGTAAGGGACTTGGCGTGAAGATATCATAAATAAAATGCAACTTTATTTATTCACTAAACTCCGAGACTAGAAATGTGTTGGCAATGAGGACTAAACAAATGCTACCTACCTCAATTTAATAGATACCGCTATTGTATGAATGTTACATCATGCCGCGCAGTCGGACAGGCGTCCCTGACCACGGTCAATGGCTCGGCTTGAAGGTGCCCTCCAAATTCGTTCACAAAACGATTTCCTCTTACCGACTGTGTTCAGGGTTAGCTATACTTTTAGTTACGCTGTTCAAATGACGATCAACACAAAGTGTGTTTTTCATGCTTTTGCGTTGTAATGGAGTGATATTGTGACATAGTTTTGTGTCTGGAGAGTGATTACTACTTTTTAAACCCACGGCGGAAAAGTGTGTGTCTGTGTCATTATAATTTTTTAACGAATGAACCGATTTCGATCCGGATTTTTTTTCTAAGTCGAGATAATTTTTATCTACATCTCTTAAAAGTTTTGTAGGAGTCATTGAAACATTTCATTTTAAGGATAATATTTCTATATTTTAACAGGAGAACGAAATAAGTCGAATACTCAATAGGTAGGTAGTAACCGCGGGCACATATTTTTGATATTTATACAGGTATTTTGTCAAAATTGGCATATGCAGGAGTCAAATATAAAGAAACATGTGACAATATATTTTTTTGGGTTAAGATCTTGGCCGTATAATTGTTTAGTTTGTATTAGGTCCATGGTTAAGATATTTCAGTTTTGGCACTTGTCTTAAAAATGGGATACATTTTTACAAATTTGAAAGAAAGAAAAATGTAATCTCAGACAGGATTGGAACCTAAATAATTTTGTTTTTAACTGACGAAAGCTCTTGCTATTTGCAGCTACAGTGGATTAACTCCTATAGGTAGTGAAATTTATAATCCCTATATAACCGGTAACACAAATAGCTAGGTATAGTCTACACTTAAACATTTTTTTTTAATTTATTCCAAACATTAGACAAGAGTCAAAACTAAAATATCTTAAGATAATTGACAGCTATGGCTATTATAAAACGTGAACTTCATCTGCAATGCTGAATTCATTTTAATAACTATCATACATAACTGTGTAACTAAAGGACATAACTTGCTTTTAAGTTAATTGAAAAATTAGCCACAGGAGTTTATCCTCGGTGCTCCAATACATAGTTAGAGCATTCGTAAGCGAAAGATAAAAGGGTTCGGGTTCAAATTTTGTCAAAGGCACTTTTTTTCCTGATTTGTGTAATATTTTTTAGAATCATATTTAAAGGTTAATCTGACAAATACGAGCAATTCTACCTTACTACCATTTTTCTCGTCATGTAAATACGATATAGTGCGAGTTGAAATCCTGCCTGAGGTGAATTTACTTATTTCCTTATTGGATTGTTTTTTAGTGTTATACCTAATTAGAGGATAATCTAAAAAAACGTCCAAATCTATTTTATTACCTTTTTTGAAACGTTTCGTCCTAATACTAAACAAAGAGTATATAAATATATGTACTTAATAAGAGGCGTGACTTCCATAGATACATAGGACTTCATAAATAGATTTTGTTTTGATAAAAGATTGTAAAATAAAAAAAAATGCTTTCTGTTATCTTTATACAACGTTTTATAATCGTAATATTTACTGCTTTTAGGTGTTTTAATTAACGGGCCTGCCTCAAGATTAATTACACTAGATTTTTTTAATTTACCGGTCCGCGGTTAAAAGAATTTGCCCACCTTTGCACTAGAGCTACGTCTACGTCTATTCGATAAATAGTATTCATTTTTACAGGTGAACATTTTTGAAACTTTCGCAGTGTTATGCGAAACGTACTCATGTTGATCTTTAAAATTAAAAATAAGACATGGTCATGGAGGGCACTAACAATAAGCTGAAGGTACTTATTAGCTCTATTATCCAAATGGTAGTAAAGGCACTTATGCAATAACGGGCAGTTTTTTTTATTAACAAATCGAGCAAATACGTACATTTTGAGTTGCTCGATCCAGGAATCGCACTCGAGACCTCATGTAGTCAAGGACTAGTAAGGACCACTTGAACTCAAAGGCAATTAAAGATCAATGAGAAGATGGTTGGTGAATATAATAAAAAAAATATTTTACTTCACATAGACCATACTTTTGAATCTCGATTTCATGTAAGGATGGAAAATGGAATCGGATTTATGAATTTTGTATTGTTGAATACAATACTAGCAAATTATTAACATTAACTTCGAAAAAATTCAACGAATACGATAAAATAACAAATAAATAATTGTTTTTTTTGGATTAATGTTAATAATTCGATAGCATTGTGTTCAAGAGTCGAAATTTCACAAATTCGATTACCATTGCTAATTCGCGTGAAATCGAGATTCAAGTGTAACCCTTCAGGTGCGATCGAAGTATTCAATTCAATCGAGATTCATTACAAATGTACATATTTTTTTATGATAACATATTATTACCACAGTAGATATATACTTATGAAATATAACTAAATAGTAAACATAAGATGCTTACTAAAATGTTGAAGTTTTCTTTTCTTGATAGCTCTAGTTGAAAGTACGATTACGATTTTCCCCGTGTTGCTTCGGGCTCCATTGCAGAATAGACCATCTGCCTTCCTGCCAGGCAGCTCGTGAAAGGCGAGCATAGGCTTACCGTCACTAACACCGTGAAATCCCACTAGGTTTCGCAGCGACACTCCCGGGTTGGTACCACCGCCTTACCTATTCTTGTCACCATAACGTCCAATGTTTGCCGTTGACATGTTCCGGTTCGGATGGTAAGGTAGCCGGTAAACTTACATTTGATACGATACTCTACAGAAAAACTTGATTTTTTAACTCCCAACACAAATGAGGGGTGTTTTAAGTTTCACGTGTCCATGTGTGTGTGTTTATGTGAGTGTCTGCCTATAGCACTATAACTTTTGAAAAGATGGAACGATTTCGATGAATCGAAGTTTGAAAGCTGACGTAATCGAAATGTTTCTTGGCTACATTACGTAAACATTTGGTTGTGGGTGCATTGAACATTTTTACTAGTGGTCGAAATTCGACCATTTTAATATCAGAATTTTAATATCTTGTTGATAAGAACGCCATCTTCATTTCTCAAGACCAACTACTTTGTTTCCAAACTTTTTAGTGCGCCAACTGTGATCTTTTATCGTCGTCATCAATATATTTGTTTGTGTGTGTCAAATGCATCGTAGTGTGGGTAATATTTTATTTATAGATTTAATGTACCTATTTTATAAGCATTATTATTGAAAAATATTATCGTTTTGCACTTTTCCTACGCATAAACTACAAGTGTGCCAAATTTCATGCTGCTGCGTTCCCGCAATTTTCGTAAAAAGGGGTCCAAAGTTTTGGCATCACGTATTATATACAGTAAGCAGCACGTTAACAGTAAGAAATATTTTTGATCTGAGGATATCAGCTATTTATTATCACACTACAACTTTTATAATGATAGGGAGAGTTAAGTTAATCCATGAGTGAAGATTAATTTTTAACCGACTCCAAAAAAGAGGAGGAGGTTCCCAACCCTTCTGTATGTTTGTTAAGCGAATATTCGTTAGCCAACCGATTTTGATGCTTCTTTTTTAGAAAGATAGGTTATGACACCGAGGTGGTCCCATAAAAATTGTATTATATTTTATGTATATGTAGGCGATCTCTTCATTAAAGACAATTTTATTGTTAAGTGTAATTCAAAAACCACTTGCACGATATTGATAAATTTATGTGGAACAGTTGGAGTCGTGTTATGAAGTAGTACTGCGTCTAATATATATATATATATATATATATATAATTCTCGTGTCACAATGTTAGTCTGCATACTCCTCCGAAACGGCTTGACCGATTCCTCTGAAATTTGGTAAGCATATTGGGTAGGTCTGAGAATCGGCTAACATCTATTTTTCATACCACTAAGTGATAAGGGTGACTCACCCCAATTTTTTTAAATAAATCACATTAAAAATATAGCAGAACAACGTCTGCGGGGTCAGCTAGCTAGTCTAATTCTTTCGGGTATTGTTCAGGTTCAGGTTTGGTTTTCAACTGTTGACTCTATCATTATTGTTCATGTTTTAACTCTTTATCTTTTTAAACGACTCCAAAAATGGACGAGGTTCTCAATTCGATAACATATTTTTTTAAATGTTTTTTACGAGATTACTCGGCCAACAGACAACCGATTTTGATGGTTATTTTTTAAAGATAACTTAATCAAAAAGTCGAATTCAGAATAGTTGATTTTTAAAATGATTTTATTTTCTTTGTATTTACTAAGAACATCATTTTAAATATTTAGAAAATAATTTAAGTCATTTGAGAATTCAAGCAATTTTATTACGATAAATCTTGGAATTTAGTTCGCGGTATCAAGAACTATTTTATAAAGCATATTAAAAATAGTGTTTACTAGGCATATATCAAGGACTCACACAAAAAAAAAACATTATACCAACTCAAGTATTATGGCGTTAAACAATCTTAAAGCAATTAGAGTTTTTTGCGATGGACAGGTACGTCCGCATATTCAAGGCCCTTGGGGCCTATATTATGGGACCGGTGGTAGTTTACGGTAGATAGGGATAAATTAATTTACATGCTAAAATTGTGTGTATTAATAAATAATCATGTAATCTCAAAACAAACAAAAAACAGTGTGTAAATAGTAATTGTGAATAATTAATTAAAAACATATTAAAATATTTGCACACCACAAGTTGGTAGAATATGTAGGAAGGCTTAAATAATTTTGTAACATCTTTGTAACACTCATATTCCGCAAATAAATATTTTTTCTTTTCTTTCTTTTTTCTTTCTATAAATTTGTCTTATTCACAAGTACCAAAAATTCGGCAAAATGTATTTGTTGTATTTTGATAAATTTTTGGATATATACTTTTTGTGATTTCTATTTTCGTTGCTCTATTCAAGAGTTTACAAAATATCTTGAGGTAAGATCTAGTCCTCAAAATAGTTCTTAGCGGGCTAACTACTATTAATGTCAACAGATGCTACTTCATTAAAAACTTAAAAGACTTTTTGGTTTCATTAATAAGTTGAAGGATAGGCAGAGGCACAATCACGAGCCACAGACACAATCCTACGACTAGCCAGGTCCCACAAGCCAAAAAAAGCCATATATCCAAGCCCGGGCAACGTTATTTTTATAAGAAAACTAACTGCCTGTTCCGGCTTCGCTCGGATGTTATTTTTTTTATTATAAATTGAGATTTAAGCTATCCTATCTTTCAAGTTGGATCAAACTGCACACGGTGTGCAAATTTGATTCAAATCGGTTAAGTAGTTTAGGAGTCCATCGCGGACAAACAACGTGACACGTAAATTATATATATTAAAATTGAAAATACACATTTTTACTTTTTTTTGTTGTTTCCTCAAAACATTAAGTCCGACGCCGCAACGCTAGATCACAGAGTCGATTATGGATGGATGGTATATGGTTTTATAAATGATCTATTCCCACATCCTAGGTATCTCTTTTGTTTTATTGATTTTATAATTGGTAACTAGAACTCAGCACCAAGTCGAGGTTCGGTCTTCCGAGAGACAGGCCTTGTTGCTGACTTTATAGGGAAGAGTCTAATCCATTTAAATAATCTTTCTGAACAAATCTTGCTGAGCATTCTGTTCGCCTAAAAAGTACGATGAAGTTGTTGGCAGCATATTAGCCATATAAAAACATTTTAGAAGTTTTACAATTTGTGTTTCCATTTTTTATCTCATCACTTTCCTTCATTTCTTTTTTATGTAATGAGGCCAAACTATAACCCACCTAGATTTTTTAACAAAAACTATATTTATGTGACAAGCTTAGATATTTCTTACGGTTATTTCAAACACTAGAATGAGAAGTACCTACTAACTATTTTAGAAAAAAAAACAATTATGTAATGTTAGGAATTTAAGGAAATCCTATAACCGCTATCGCCTCTGTGGTCTAGCGGTCCGGGTGTTGGACTTGACTGCATGAGGTCCCGGGTTTTTTTCCAATTTTCTAATAAAAAAAAATGTTGGTTGGGATTGGAAATGTGCCCGGTTGGCGATACCTTGCCACCTATCACATTGTGGGACTTAGTGTCTTCGGCTAGTCGTGGGTGCCTGGTTGTACCTCTGCCTACATCTCCGGAGATATGGGCGTGAAGTCTACTCTACTCTACTCCTATAACTGCTTTCCGCCATTATTATCTTGTTAGCTTCATTATATCATACCACAATTAATTGTTATTACACTTAAGTGTGTTTCCCGAAACCAGCTAAATCGGTTGAGAATAGCTACTCGTACTTCAAAAATATTTCATTGTTATTAAACTTAAGTATGTATTACGAAAACCAGCTCAAACGGTTAAGAATAGCTGCCTTAAAAATATTTAATTGTTATTAAGCTTAAGTATGTATGCCAGAATCCAGCTCAACTGAATTAGGATAGCTGCTTCAAAAATATTTCATTGTTATTAAACTTAAGTATGAATGCCAGGAACCAGCTAAGTAAATTGGTTGAGAATAGCTGCTTTAAAATATTTCATTGTTATTAAACTTGCAAGTATTTATATGCCAGAAACCAGCTCAATCGGTTGAGGATAGCTGCTTCGAAAATTTACTTGCAAAATTCCTACTGGAAATTTTATATTGCAAGTTAATTATTGGCTTGACATGTAACACTAAAAACAAAAATGTTAAATAACGTCCAACAAAACTACCTGGAATGGAGCTAAGAACCAAAAATCAGTCCATCCATTCCAAAGCTGTAAAACTACAGACATATACACGCTTACACAGATATACACAGACAAACTTATAATACCCTTTTTCGTTAAAAGTCAGCTCAAGTTTTTTAGGCGCATCGAGAGAAAAAATGGTTTAGTTTTTTCATAATTATTGAATTTCGTGTTTGTGTTGAGTGAAATTAGTTAATTTCGATACCATTTTGTACAAGTCTGTTCAGTGAAAGTGCACAAATGAAATCATGAAGAAATTAACGTATCGTATATTTCCTCGTTGCCGCCAAAACTCACTACATAAGCTTGAGTAATTAGGCCACCGCTCAAAAGACCCTGACATGACTTATTGACGATATTACTAATTATAATTAAATCAAATTTCTGTTTGACTAATGGCAAAATACTGAGGCGAATGCCTAAACCTAAAGAAACAAAAAGTCAACTCAATCGGCTGGACTGCTTTAAAAATTGACTTGCAAAATTCCACCCTGACATATTGAAAGTTATTTATAACTTATAATATAATAATATGAAATCAGACGCAAAGCTATTCGAATGAGACTAATTCGAATTATTAAGGTGACCTCATCTTCTACCTGCATCGAATGGCTATTACAGAATGTTTTAAAAGTTACAGACTTACCTTCAAGCGCAGTAACGAGGCCATTGACTTTTATTTGGCGCCGAATATACATTAGGGTATTAAAAGCATTCGTGTTTTATTAATATCCTTTCAAACATCCAATAAAATGCCAGCGTATAGGTAATGCACAGGTTTGCATTACGATGCAAACTCTATTGCCTATTTTTATTATATTGAAAGGCAAACAAGCAGACGGATTTTGTAATGCTAAGAAATTTACGCCGCCGAGAGACACTAAAAGTGGTAATTGTGCGTTGCCAACCTGAAGGCGGGCCGATGTTAGGCGTCGAACAAAAGTAAGTTTACCGGATACCTTATCCTCCGAACTGCCATCCAAGACGAGTCAGCAAAGCGTTTTCTCGTTTTTTTTGAACCCTCGTAGGCTTAACATTTTTAATTATTTATACGGGATACTCACGATCTCTTTTTATTTTATTTGTCGATATTTCGGCCTAGTTGCATAGGCCGTGGTCACGACGGGAGTAAAAAGAGATCGTGAGTATCCCGTATAAATAATTAAAAATGTTATTAATTCGCGACGATTTAAGTTTAAAACCTCGTAGGGTTGTTTTCCGATGTACCGGATAGTTCATATTCTCAGAGTATGACCAATTAAACAAACAAAGTCTCAAATGAATAGAGCTAATATTTTAAATTTTATTAATATGTAAATTACACCGATTTCGTCACTGACACACTGATCATTAAAATGTTTGGATACTTCCTGAAGTGCTAGAAAGCTGAAATTTGTTATGTAATCTAAGTTTAGTACGCAACCAACTAAAAAAATCATAAACTCATTAAATTCAACCTCCATCCCCTAAAAAGAGAGTTGAAAGATTGTTTGAGAATTCAAAATGTTAGGGTCCTGAAGGTAGGTCCTGAAGTTCTAGAAAGCCGAAATTTGGTATCTAAATAAATACAAAAAAAAACACTACGGTGCCCCCAGGATTTTGCTAGTATACAGCAAACAAACAAACAAATATCCCAGGACAAGTTACACAAATGGAATCTAACCCCAAAGTAAGTAAAGCAAATTATATGCTTGTGTTGTGGGTGTTAGTCAACGATTCTAATACATAGAAATACTTAAAAAGATACCAGGATAAATTTAATAAACACCCAGACCAGGAAATGCAGACATTTAAATGTTCATCACACAAATGCCTGCCCCCGTCGGAAATCGAACCCGAGGCTCGCGGTTGACCGGTGTAGTTAAACGTGTACGCTAGCCACTCGACCAACGAATATATCAGCTATATTTGAATATGAGCGAAATGTATTCCTGATTTATCGCTTATAGTAATAAATAAACCATCAAACAAAAAAGGCAAAGGCAGATAATAAACAATGAAAACCTGCTGATATGCAATAAATACACCCAAAAAATAAACACTACAAATACTACCTAGCAAACTTACAAAAAGAACTGAAATCCTATCAAAACATTTAATGTAAAATGTTGCCAAGACATCCACATAAGGCAGAGGTTCCCAAACTTATTTCATGTAACGCCCACTTTGAAAATCAGTTGTTTTGTAGCGCCTCCCCTTCTCGTTTTTTTCTTGTCAATAACCTCAATAACATATTTGTTGCGCCTAGTTTAAAAAAAAACATTTTTTTCAAGATTTATACCACCCCCCTCTAGGCTTCCAGCGCCCACAAGCCACCGCCCACTATCACTTATCGCCCACTTTGGGAAAGGCTGAATAAGGTTTGCCCTGTGAAATGGATATCAATGGATATCAGTGTGCCTAGTGTGAGTTTTTGAAATGATTTACTTTACTATCGCGTTTAACGGCCTTGATGTATGGAGTTATTGTGAGCGCCTCTAGCGGACAGTCGAAGCAACAAAATAATTCCATACATTTGGATCGTCCAAACGCAAACGCGGTAGTAAAGTAAATTCGTATGAAAGTCACACTCAGCACACAGATCTCATTTATAGCCTAGCTTCTGAATCTACACGGCCTAACTCTACCGGCCCAAACTTCACAAATTCTTTATATCAATAAAAATGTATGGTTTGGCTTTTTCGTGACTTGCTTCAGAAACTAAATATTTGAATCACCTCCATGACAGTATATAATTATACCGTAAAATATAGGTATGCGTTAAATCCTATTAATATTATAAATGCGAAAGTTTGTATGTATGTATGTATGGATGTTTGTTACTCTTTCACGACCGAATGGCTGAACGGATTTGTCTGAAATTTGGAACACGAATAGATCGTGACTTGGATTAACATATAGGCTACTTTTTATCTCATTCACACAATGGGATCCTGTGAAAACGCGGGCGAAGCCGCAGGCAACAGCTAGTATAGGTATAATAAAGCGAAATGGGGATTAATTTGTATATACATAGATTACAGTTTTAGATTAGAGCTAGACGTGAGTGCCTTGGTTACCACATCTATGCCTAATTCTTGGGGGATATTGCGTGAAGATACTCTTTTTGCAACGCCGTAAATACTCGGGATTCTAAAAAAAGTGTGTGTGTACTTATGTACACGCGTTAGAAGTTATACTTCTTCGGCGTAATAAGATAAAAATCTTTTTAAAAACTAAAATGTTATCTATAGCTAACTTCATAGCTAACTTCATCATGTCGGTTTTCGTGACGGTGTGCGCGCGCATCGTAAAAATTTACCCTCATCATTTTTTCCTAACGCGCCAAAAGAAGTATAACTTCAATATTTATAACCAGCCGATCCGGCGAACTCCGTATCCCCCGAAATTACCAAACGTTTGTATGGGAAAAATTAAAGCACCGTTTTCCCTAATTTCCCTAAAATTTTCCTGGCTTTTCTATTCATATGATCCTACTCTTGATATTAAACAATACCGCAAAAAAATAATTAGTAAAATCTGTACATCCGTTCAGGCGTGATTTTTTATATGATATTGGAAGGCAAACAAACAGACGGCTTTCCTAATGGTAAAAATTCACGCCACCTAGAAACACCAAAGGTGGTAATGTTGCGTTGCCAACCTGAGGCTGGGATGTTAGACCTCGAGCTAAATTAGGTTTACCGTCTACCTTATCCTCCAAACCGAAACACGTCAACGGCAAGCGCTGGCGTTATGGCGGCAGGAATAGGTAAGGCGGTGGTGGTTGCTAATAAGGGCGAGTCGCTGCGAAAAATCTAAGATCTGCGAATCTGCGAAGAAGAAGTAGAAGATGACATTTATATGTATTAATATCAATTGGTTAAGCTATATTTTAGTTTGGGCGCCATCGAGAGAAAAGATAGTGGAACGTTTTTTCAAAATGATTGAATTTCGTGTTTGTATTGTATTGAAATTCGTCAATTATTTTCGTGGCATTTTGTACAATTTGTTCATAGAAAGTGCATAAATTAAATAATTATAAAGAAATTAGCGTACCGTGTATTTACTCGTTGCCGCCAAATCTCACTACATGAGCTTGAGTAATGAGGCCACCGCTATACCCAAGACTTATTGACGACTTATGAGTAATTATAATTTAATCCCGATTTGGGTAAATTTTGATGCAAATTTCTACTTGACTAATGCCAAAACACTAACGTGAAAGTTAATACCTCTTAAAAAAAAGAAAAAGAAATTTTGGATATCCGTTTGTGTTACATTTATAACATACCCAGAAGCATAGATCTTTAGACATTTTGTAAATAAATATGATGATAGTTATGTTTACACATTGACATTGTAATCGTTGGCACTTGGGTAATTATGTGCATTCTAATCACGCCTGTGCATTTAGGTACCTACGGATGGTAAGACACACTGATAAGTAGGGTTGTCACAAAGCCCTTTAATATAAAAAAACCGAATATTTATTAATTACTTTAATTAATTATTACTTTTTTTTCTGATATCTATTTAAGTATTTCTATGTATCGTTGCATACACCCATAACACAAGCATGTAATTTGCTTACTTTGGGGTTAGATTCAATTTGTGGAGCTTGCCCTAAGATATTTATATATATGAGACGAATGAGTTTGTGTTTGTTCTTATATTATTAACCGACTTAAGAAAGTAGGAGTCAATTCCATTCGTAGATAAGTTATGATATTACCCGTTTCGATGTCAGTTTTAGCCAAAGATGATATTCATGGTGTTTCTGCTATTTTATTATTGTACTAGCTGTTCCGGTGAATTTCGTTCCACCAGTTCAGTTTGTATGGGAAAAATTAAAATGTTGTTTCTCTAGTTTCGTTACGATATAAAACGCATTTTTTAGACCGTCTGGTTATACGACAATGAGCTGCTCTTCTAACTTCTGCCCACAAAAACTGCGTTCGTGGCCTCCAATTTTTTGTCTGTTTGTTTCGCAAATAATTATAACGAACGATTAAGATAGCTCTTTTTTGAAAAGGTAGGTAGGTAGGTAGGTTCCTAGGTAGGTCTGCCTGGGAATCATGACCCAAATAATATAATTATATAAACATTGGAAAAGTGTTTTTTGAGTTATACCTTCTGACTATTAGTATATACCAGCTGCTCCGACGAACTTCATTCCACTCGTTCAGTTTATATGAGAAAGATTAAAATGTTGTTTTTCCTAATATTCTATGTCCGTCTCCTGGTTCTTATCTATCTCCCTATCAATTTTCAGTCAAATCAGATCAGCCGTTTTTGAGCTACAAATAGTGTAACTAACACCACTTTCTATTATTTAAAACTGGTTCGATTTATTTTTCACAATAATCAAATAATGTAATAATGTAAATAATGTAATAATGTTTTTCACAATAATCAATAAAGGTATTTGATTTGCTATTAGAGAAGACATATTATAGTGTTAAAGATTTTCTTGCTGACAAGCGTAAATAAATAAAATATATATATTTATTTTTAATTTTTTAATTTAAGCCTAATTTAAGTAATAAAATCGTGGTTGCCGGGGAGTTTGTTTCGCCGTTTCTTCTCCCGACGGGCTAGGTTTGGAAACGGTGGTAGTGTACGGTAGATAGGACTAAAAATTAATCTACCTTTAAAATAATTTGTAACAAATTATGTTCATAAATAAATAAAATGTTTATTAAAATGTAAATAAGGGCTGTGATTTAAATATGTTACTTCTTAAAATTAACTAAATATTTGCACACCACAATGTGGTAGAATATGTTGTATTCTCAAATATCTTTATAACAACTTTTTAACACACATATTCCGCAAATAAATAATTTTCATTTCATTTCATTTCATTTCAAATGGAAACAATTCAATGTATAAAAATCAAATAGCTTTTTTTGCTGAAGATCATCAGTATGTTGATGATTTATTACTAAAAAGGAAAAACAATTGACAAATAGAAAAAGGACCATCTACTATCAGGCTTTTGCTACTATTTTTATGTTTTTTGACGCTTGATGTTTATGCTTTCAATTTGAAATGAATTATTTTATAAATGTCTTAAAAAATGTTACTGTCAAACAG
>NJDC01002080.1:0-23938 GCA_002245475.1 Calephelis virginiensis | reverse complement strand
AAAAACAATTGACAAATAGAAAAAGAGCCATCTACTATCAGGCTTTTGCTACTATTTTTATGTTTTTTGACGCTTGATGTTTATGCTTTCAATTTGAAATGCATTATTTTATAAATGTTTTAAAAAAATGTTACTGTCAAACGGACTGACGTCACTGAATGCTAGAGGTGACACTGCCCGATCATCGAACTGTCGACCTTGCAGTAATTTTACCTTGCGCCTTATCTAGCCGTGAACTACCGGTTGGTAGCCCTAATGATAAGTGGGTGGCCGCGGGTGCAGTCAGTGGGAGGGGGGGCTGTAGTTACTGCACGCTAGAGGTGACATTGTACGGTCATCGAACCAGTGGCCTTGCAGTCATTGTTGCCTTGCTTCTTATCTAATTGTGAAGATACTTTTTATATTTGCACTAGCCCATTGACCTAACTCAAATGTTATAATCAATACTTTTTCTTTACTTTAAGATCGCCTCTTCATCTTTTCTTTTTCTTTTCGCCTCTGTGGTCTAGCGGTCCGACGTCGGACTTGACTCATTCAGTCCCCGGGTCGGGCAACAAAAAAAGTTAGAAAATGTATAGGTATTTTAAATTTTCTAATGAAATTAACGTTGCCCGGGATTGTATATCATCGATGAAGTACCAATACCTCCTAAGTGTTAGAATCTAAATTTACCCTCAGGAGATATTTCCATAAAATACTAACGAACGAATGAATTCTTTGACTTAGTATATATTTTCACATAACTCAGGAAGCTTATTGGTAAAGAAGTTTTAGATAGGAGTGAATTCCATCTATGCGAATATGAGTTTTATATCAATTGCAATAAAAAAGTAATTTTGGATAAAATTGTCAGTTAGGAGGTATTGGTACTTCATCGACGATATGTGCCTGGTTGGCGATAGGCTTGCCACCTATCACATTGTGGGGCTTAGTGTCTTGGGCTAGTTGGGCTAGTTGGGCTAGTTTCGGAGATTCTTGATATCACCTTTGAATAACACTCGAGCAATTCGATCGTGGAATGTCAACCTAGGTCTCCCCGCGTACCGACACCCATCCACATTCATCTTGTATTGTACATATTATACTTATATCTATTCTAATATTTTAAAGAGGAAAGATTTGATTTTTTATTTGTGTGAAATTAATAGGCTCCGGAACTACTGGACCGATTCCGAAAATTCTTCCACGTTTAGAATGCTACATTATCCCTGAATGACATAGGCTTTGTTTCATCAAAATCGATGGAGGAGAAGCCAAGTTACGCAGGCGAAGCTGCGTGAAACTGCTAGTACATTGTATTCACGCTTAAAAAAACTGGACAAAAATTTACAAATTAGTCTAATCTCAAATTAAACAAATTATTTGCTTGTGTTATGGGTTTTAGTCAACGATACGTACACATCTAGATACTTAAACAAGTACTGTAATCAAAAAAATAAATACCTAGATCCGGAAATACAGGCATAGATTTTCGCACAAATTTACTACCCCGTCAACATTTTTTTTATATAGCCTTAATGTTGCTAACCTCGCGGTTTTTACAATTTCACCGGACTTTAAACCGTACTTAGTAGGTAATTAAAAAAAATCTGGACAAATTATGCAAATTGGTTTAATCCCAAAGTAAGAAAATGTTATGCTTGTTAAGTAATGTAATAGGTGTCAACGTTACCAACAAAGAAATACATAAATAAATACTGGAATAATTATTCCAATTCTTAAATAATTAATTATCAATTTTAATTATTAACTTTTGTGAAAATTTTATTCAAAATAACTTATTAACATAACTGTTAACAAGTTATTTTGAATATCAAAACCCATAAATAGTCATAAAAAATTTTACACGCATGTCCTAGTCGGAAATCGGACCCAAGCCTAGTTGGTTGGTGGCATTAGACTTGAAGCTGAACCCTCGACCACCCTCGACTAACGGAACGTTAAAGAAGGGATATATCTCTCTGAGCTCGCCTCTGTGGTCTAGCGGTCCGACGTCGGACTTGCCTTTTTGAGGTCCTGGGTTCGATCCCCAGGACGAGCAACAAAAAAATTTGAAAATGTACATTTTTAATTTTCTAATAAAAATGTCGTTTCCCGGGATTTCCTATATGACCGGTTGTCGACAGGCATGCCACCTATCACATTGTGGGACTTCGTGTCTAGTATTGGGTGCCCTAGTTGTGCACCCTTTTCGGGGATAAGGGCGTGAAGATACGTATATTTGTAAAGTACTATTCAAGATGTACCTACTTAAAAATATGTCCAAAAACGTTTGGATAATATTGCGAATTTCTTGAAGCTCGACTCGTACAATATTGGAAATTGGAATCGAGTATGTCATTTTAGGTACTCTTGAACTCAATACTGGCGAATCAATTACATTTAGTTAATAGTAACCAGTAAATAATTTTATCGGATTAGTTGAATTTATTTGTAACTAAATGTTAAAAACCCGCCAGTACTGTGTCCAAAAGTACCTAAAATGACATATCCGATTCCAATTTCCAATTTGCATGAAATCTTTAACTTTTTAACACAGTACTAGCGGATTATTAACACTTAGTAACGAATAATCGCCTCTGTGGTCTAGCGGTTCAGGTGTTGGACTTAACTGCATGAGGTCCCGGATTCGAATCCCGGGTCGGCCAACGGGTTGGTCGGGATTGGAAATGTGCTCGGTTGGCGATAGGCTTGCCACCTATCTCATTGTGGGACTTAGTGTCTTCGGCTAGTCGTGGGTGCCTTGGTTGTACCTCTGCCTACCTCTTCGGGGATATGGGCGTGAAGATACTTGTAGTAACGAATAAATTAATAATTCGATAAAACAATTTTAAGCAATAAATGGTTTAACCAATACTTTTCCTTTACTATAAGATATTACATCTATAGGTTTATTCTCTATTAGATCAGTAGGGTTACTCTTGAATCTATTATTTTTAAATTTAATTACGAATAAATTCAACGAATCCAATAAAACAATTTTTAAGAATAAATTGTTTAACCAATACATTTCCTTTACTTTAAGATATTACATCTATAGGTTTATTCTCTATTAGATCAGTAGGGTTACTCTTGAATCTATTATTTTTAAATTTAGTTACGAATAAATTCAACTAATCCAATAAAACAATTTTAAAGAATAAATTGTTTAACCAATACATTTCCTTTACTTTAAGATATTACATCTATAGGTTTATTCTCTATTAGATCAGTAGGGTTACTCACGAATCTATTACTTTTAAATTTAGTTACAATTAAATTCAACAAATCCAATAATACAATTTTAAACAATAAACAGTAACAGTGAGATCCGAGAAAGAGTGGGATTGAAAGAAAGTGTTGGTGTTAAAATGCGAAAGGGCATGCTCCGCTGGTTCGGTCATGTGGAAAGAATGACAGATGAAAGATTGAAATATAATGCGAATGTGGATGGATGTAGGTACCCGGGGAGACCAAGGCTGACATTTCACGATCAGATCAATCGGATATTATCCGAGGGTGGTGTCAAGAGTCTCCGAAACCGGCGTGTTTGTATGAAAAGGGTTATGAATGTGAAGGAAGCAAGACAGGTTTGTCAGGATCGTGAGGTCTGGCACTCGATACTCTCTGCCTACCCCGTAAGGGACTTGGCGTGAAGATATGTATGTATGTGTAAACAATAAATTGTTTAACCAATACTTTTCCTTTACTTTAAGATAATATATCTATAACTTTGCTTTCTATTAGGTCAGTAGGGCTTAATTTTGAATCTCGATATCACGCGAATTGGAAATTGGAATCGTATATATAATTTAAGGGACTTTTGAACACAGTACTAGCGGTTTATATAAACATTTACTTATAAATTCTATAAAATAGTCTATTGTTTACTAACTTTGTTAATAAGTCACGAGTTTTGTGTTCCAGAGTGCCTAAAACGACAAAATTCGATTCCAATTCTCTGCGCTGAAGAAATTGCGCGTAAACAGCTAGTGTGGCTAGTGTGCTGTATACCACGACAATATCGCAATTCATAAAGCGTCGGCTGTAGTTTGAAAACAAATAGATATTGCAAATTATTTAAGGACAATCATATAAAAAAAAACCTTAGTACCCTTAAACCGTAACCTTAGTACGCAAACCTTAGTAGTTATGTCCTATAGATACACAATTCTGAGTACCCACCAAACCCGCGTTAACGGGTTAGAAAGGAATTAAAAATTTCGCCACGGGACTTGAATCCTCAGTAGCTCAATTGGTTAGAGCATTCGTCGGCTTGAGACGAAAAGTTACAGGTTCAAATCCTGTCTGGGGCGAAATTTTTTCTTTCTTTAAAAATTTATAGTGTAACCATAGATGGAATCCAGTGGGGAAGCTAAATACTAGAGTGCCGCAGGGAACATCTAGTTGAACATTAAAGTTAAATAAAGTTGTGCTATTTGCTACAAAAATAAGTAAGTAAAATGCACGGTCATAAAAACAATCCAATACACTTATCAACGTTGCTTATTCGAATAAAAAAAAATAACATGCGAATAACTCATTATATTCGTCAGTATATTTTACCCCGTGTTGGTCCGGGCTCCTTGGCAGAATAGACCATCTGCCATCCTGCCAGGCGGCTCGTAAAAGGCGAGCATAGGCTTACCGGCACTAACAGTGTCACATCCTACTAGGTGGTAGAGTCTCGTAGCGACTCGCCAGGATTGGTACCACCGCCTTATCTATTCCATAATGTTAGCGCTTGTCGTTGACGTGTTCCGGTTCGGAGGATAAGGTAGCCAGTAAACTTATTTTTGCTCGAGGCCTAACACTCCGGCCTAAGGTTGGCAACGCACCATTCCCACCTTTGGTGTCTCTAGGCGGCGCCAATTTCTTACCATCAGGAAATCAGTCTGCTTGTTTGCTTTCCAACGGACCTAAAAACAAAATATCACAATACGAATAAAAGACACAATTATAGTACCTGTATAAATTTTATAACTGTTAAATTAAAAATAAAATTTAATGTCGGTGCTAGGTATAGAAATCATAATAATTTTGTATTGTTATCCGATTTTCAGAATCAGGCAAAATGTCGGTAAATGGGAAGTGGAACAGTTTTAACTTGCAAGACTCTATCCGGACATACATATATTGTAATTAATAATAAAAAATATTAAGTTAATTCTTTTAGTTAATACGATATCCGATGGATCTATAACCGGTTGGTGATAAGTTTGACATCTATCACATTGTGGGATAGTGTCTTGGCTAGTCGTGTGTGTATCACTGCCTACGTCTGTGGAGATATGGGCTTGAAGATATATTTTTTATTACAACATTTTAGCTTCGCTTTGTCACAATTTTATTAAAGACAAATAGAAATGTTTTTTAAAATTGAATCTAATATATAAATAATATCGAATATGAAATAAGCCAAATTAAATTTTAACAGTAAAACTTTTGTTCCCTCAGTCAAATTTGTATTAATTACCTATTCCGTTAGGCTCAAACACGCCTCTGAAACTTTTGAAACTTTTGAAACTTTTGAAAACATCAAATATAAAGGTCGCCGCTGAAATAAGACCTCAATCAATACTATACACGTGGAAGGAAAATTAAACGTATAACATTTGTATAAACATCCAACTTTAATAAACCTTCTATAAATTTTAAAGAAAGAAAAAATTTCGCCCCAGACAGGATATGAACCTGTAACCTTTCGTCTCAAGCCGACGAATGCTCTAACCAATTGAGCTACTGAGGATTCAAGTCCCGTGGCGAAATTTTTAATTCCTTTCTAACCCGTTAACGCGGGTAGTTATGTCCTATAGATACACAATTCTGAGTACCCACCAAATGAGTTCATCATTACAGATGAAATTCACATTTTAGAATGGCCATAACTTTCGTTTCTCGCAACGTATTTTTATTTTAGCACTTGACCTGTGCTTAGGATAAATTTTCTATAAATTTTAAAGAAAGAAAAAATTTCGCCCCAGACAGGACCTAATAATAAACCTTCGTTGGAAAAAGGAACGTGTCGGCTGCACATGGGAGTGAGGTATTACAATAATGCAGTGGTTCTCAGTTTTTGGTTCTGCATACCCCTGGAGGTAAAACACTATTCTTTTTATCGTTAGCACTCCGTGGAATTACGTACATACATATCTTCAAGCTAAGTCCCTCACGGGGTGCCTACACCGGGCACCCCTTAAGGGCTTTACGGGATTGGGGGTAGATTAATGCGCGAGCAAACAGACAAGATTCTAAAGAAATACTTAGTATATAGGTAGGTACCATATAACAATATACATACATACACATATTCACGCCAAGTCATTATCGGGTAAGCAGAGAGTATCAAGTGTCAAACTTCACGATCCTGATAAACCTATCTGGCTTCCATCACATTCATTACCCTTTTCACACAAACACGCCAGGTTTAGAAACTCTTGACACCACCCTCATGATGATATCCGAGCGATCTGATCGTGGAATGTCAACCTTGGTCTCCTCGGGTACCGACATCCATCAGCATTCGCATTGTTTATTTGCTTTATCAATCTTTCATCTGTCATTCTTTCCACAGGACCGTACCGGTGGTGGAATTACAACTTAGATAGGTACAGTTTATGAATAACACTTGTATATCATATATTTACATTATACAGTTTTATTATTGTTTCAGCCAACCGCTTTTGATTAGGGTTGTTGAGGAAGTGATAATGAGAAAGAGGAGGAGGAAGAGGAATTGACACACACAAGTTTAGAGGATGCGGATGAGGAAGCGAAAGATGAAGAGGATGACAGGAATTAAGAAATTATAAATACTAGCATACCCAACCCAAAAGCTGCTATTTTGTCGGTACATAACTAGCCACATACGCACACAAAAAATAATTAAAGGCATTTTCAGTGGACCAAACTATGAATGTAAAACTATTCTCAAAACACCCACATTAAAAAAAAACAAAATTAGTCAGCAGTTAAGGAGGCGTTCAGTAACATACACAACGCATACACGCACACAAAAAAAGATGGCTGAATGATACAATTATATTTTGAAATTAAAATCAAAATATCCCTAAATTAAGGTAATCCCCTGACAACCGGTTTCTTATCCCATCATACACCAATCAAGCATTGCTAAAAAGTCACTTGATGGGGGAAAAGAAAGGTATTTCCGTACAGCTCCATAAAGCTCCGAATATTTCGGATTACTTTTCTATCATAGAAGGCTGTCTTTATGCATATTATTAATTTAATGTAGTTATTTAATAGTAACTTTAGTACCATGCATCTACCTTTTATTGGTAAACTTTCAATTTCATTGTCACTATGATATGGTTCAGAGGCTAGAATTTCGGCTAACATTGAATCTACAATTTATTGCAGTGCAGGCGCAGGGAAAATCCTCATAAATTCCTCTTAAATTTTGAGGAAGCGATAGCGGAAGAGATTTTTTTTACTTTTATTTATGAGGATGCGGAAACGGTTGAGGAACTAAAATTTTGCGGAACTTCCGCATTATGAGGAAGCGAAAGAGGAATCCTCAGCAACCCTACTTTTGATGTTTAAGTATATTTACAATTATAATTGTGGAACCAATGGCTAAAATGCTTGTAGCGGATTAGGCGTGAAGAGACAAAGGACTGAAAAATCATGTAGTTTTAAATTAATGGTATTGATGTGGATTTCTTTATATGGGGACAAGTATGTTTGCTGAAGAGGGTGGTGATAACGTGATAACAAACATTTAAATTACATTCATTATTGTCAACATCAAATTAATTAATTCTAAAAAATATGTTGTGCACAAAATTTCACTCGCTTTTTTCCACTCACGCTATTAATTTACTACGAGTATATATCCAAATAAATGTGTTGTTGATTAAGATTATTTTATGGTGAACAAAATTGTTTTTGACATCACTTAATTTCAATGAACATGTTAGAAGATAATTATTGCAATTTTAAAATAACACCGATATAAAATTCACCCGCGCTGCATGATGTGAAAGATGAATCGTCTACATATTTATAAAGCCGTATTATATTATAGTTAAACTGATAAGGCTAAAAATTTATGGGGAGGTAGCTTGGAACCGGGAGAAGGTCATGGGGTATATTTTATCCCTTACAACAGCGAGAAAACTAGGAAATACGATTTTTTAATTTTTCGCTTACAAACTGAACAGCTAGTCATATCATATCATCATATTATAAAGCTGAAGAGTTTGTTTGTTTGAACGCGCTAATGTCAGGAACTATTGGTCCGATTTGAAAAATTATTTTAGTGTTAGATAGCCCATTTAACGAGGAAGGCTATAGGCTATATTCTACGCGATGAAGTCGCGGGCGGAAGCTAGTTTTACATAAACCTACAATAATATATATACCTACTAATGTACTTCTTGCTGATATTGCTGTGCCTAAATAACATAAATATTGTAAGTCGGTTAGGGGTTCTTTTAAGAATACATTAACTGTTAACTAGGCGTCCGTCGGTTTCTGTCACTAACACATGGATCTACAAATTGAGCTCTGAGACATCTGGGCAGAATTGGTACAACCACCTTGCATATTCCTGCCACCATATCGTCAATGCTCGATTTTGTTAGTAACCGCATTTCCGCTATAGACAATTCGTTTGATTTTGGCCAAACTACAACAATCAACCACGAGGCTTGGGTTCGATTCCCGACGGGGGCAGGCATTTGTGTGATGAACATTTATATGACTGCATTTCTGGGTGTTTATTAAATTTTGTTTGGTATCTATTTAAGTATTTCTAAGTATTAGTATCGTTGCCTAACACCTATTACACAAGCATATAATTTGCTTACTTTGAGGTTAGATTCAATTGTCAAGTGTAACTTGTCCAGGCTTTTTTGCTAATATTGTTATTGTTATTTGGTTTATTGATTTTTATTGGTTGTGGATTTCTTATATCAAATTGATCTACTTGCCTTATTTTCATCATTATCCTTGCGTTATAAAAAAAAGGAACCCAGGGTTCGGTTTTTATATTACTTATTTAGTTTCGCATCCTAATAATAAGTGCATTAGCAAAAATTTTTTGTTTGACATTTAACCGGATTTTAAAGCTGGATTGCTTCCAATAGGTTGAGAACCACTGCAATAGTGCATTAAGTCCGTTGCGCAGCTCCGGGACTGAGAGGGTGACCTTAGGAGGACGTTGCCGGGTAACCAATCATGGAGACGCCTGTCTGTTACCACGACCATTGATATCCAATTGCAATACGCCATGTCCCCATTGTTAGATGTCAAGAACTAGCTTGGTCGAGATTCCTTTCGCAAATTAAAGCCGGTTTTTGATTAATTTACAATACGATTTATAGTTATATCTATACCTAATGATTCAGGGCAGAAAAACTCCAAAAACCGATTCCAATTTATTATGTACCACGTCGCGATTTGAAAATTCTTTTTTCAAAGATAGCAAATGGTTTTGAAATGATCTGCATAAATTTTATTAAAGTGCTTACGTTTTTCACTTACATCTTCGTCGGTCTTTGAAAGGTCATGATTTCGAGTATGGGTTACGATACGATTTATAGTTATATATATAATGACTCAGCACAGAAAAACTGCAAAAACCGACTCCAATTGTTTTATTTTATTTTTTCGAAACATAGTAAATGATTTCGAAATGGTCTGTATAAATTTTATCAACATCCTACTGGTGGTTTTGAGTTATACTTAATAGGGCATAAGTTTTTCAGTTATACTATTATTGTCGTTCTTTGATAGGTCATCATTTCGAGTATGGGAGCACCTCGGAATCTTGACCTATCTGTCTTAAAAAGAGCCATCAAAATCGGTTGGCTTTTGGCTGAGTGATCGCGTAAGTAATTTAGTTTTATTATTAGTATTTTATAGTACTAGCCAACCCGGCGAATTTCGTAACGCTTGACATTAACAGCTACTATTAGCTAAGTTTGTATGAACTAGTATTATTGTCCCCAGTTTCCCTACAATTTTCCCGTTTTTTGTTGTCATAAGAACCTTCTGACGATAACTAGGTAACTTAACAAAAAAAAAGCAAAATTGATTTATCCGTTCAGCCTTGATGCGATAACAACGCGAAATGGGGATTCAGTTTTTTATATTTAGATTTGAGGGTGTCACAAAGGAATAAAAATACATACATATGTCGACTCTTTGGTCTAGCGGTCCAAGTGTTGGACTTGACTTCTTGAGGTCCCGGGTTCGAATCCCGGGTCGGGCAACAAAAAGAAAATGTGGTGTTTCCAATTTTCTAATAAAAAAAATGTTGCTCGGAATTGGATATGTGTCCGACTAGCGATAGGCTTGCCACTTATCACATTGTGGGACTTAGTGTCTTCGACTAGTCGTAGGTGTCCCGGTTGTGCCTCTGCATACCTCTTCGGGGATGTGGGTGTAAAGATACGTTTTTTTTTTGTTATGATATTGGAAGGCAAACAAGCAGACGGATTTCCTGATGTTAAGAAATTCATCAATGGTGCGTTGCCAACCTGAGGCCGGGATGTTAGGCCTCGAGCAAAAGTAAGTTTACCGGCTACCTTACCCTCCGAACCGGAACACGTCATCACGTTATGGCGGCAGAAATAGGTAAGGCGGTTGTACCAATCCAGGCGAGTCGGTGCTAAACTTTACCACCTGGTCGGATGTCACGGTGTTAGTGACGGTGAGTCTATGCTCGCCTTTTACGAGCTGCCTGGCAAGGAAGGCAGATGGTCTATTCTACAAAGGAGCCCGGACCAACACGGGGAAACTTTACTTTACTTTATATCGACAAAAATACATAACCCTTCTTTTACCGTTACACACTCGGATAACTCTGGGCTACTTGAAAGAGTTTCAATTTGTTTTAAGATGAATTTAGCCCATAAAGCACTTATTTAATTTTGGTTATAATTTCTCAAACATTTGAAATGTGAACGTTTAACCGTCCAATATACAGAAAAATATATTTTAATTCATGTTAAAATAATAAGTTTTCGTATAAGCTGTCTAATTTCCTGCGTCTTTAGCTCCCCTGCAAATACTACATAATATGCATCAAAAGGTTCAGTCAGAGCACTTTCAAGCCCTTAAATTCAAGAACAAAGATATTTCGATGCACAAAAGAGGGGTAGGTTAGGGTGTTTTGCAACGATGCACTCAGCTAGCCTCGTCGCCGGGGAAAGGTGACCTTGTACGATCGTTGCCGGGTAACTAAAACAGGGAGACTCCTCGCAACCCCTACCAGTTGCTCATATTAAAATTCATTATTATATTACTTGTAAGTTTAAACAAACACAATCATAGATTCATATTTTTAAAGAAAGAAACACTTGTACTGTTTTACTTATCACTTATAATTTATTACTTTGTAATTAGTAGCCTACCGGTTTCGCTTATACAGCATCATCAGGGCTAAAACTTAAACTAACTAACTAAATGATGATGCTGTATAAGCGAAACCGGTAGGCTACTAATTACAAAGTAATAAATTATAAGTGATAAGTAAAATAGTACAAGTGTTTCTTTCTTTAAAAATATGAATATTTGGAAGTTTTACCAAGCGCCGACGATGGAAAATATCAAATACAATCATAGAATTTATGCTTTGCAAGTTTTATTGTCAAAAGGTAATTGCGGTCTGTGGAGTTTTGTTGTAAACAGAATTTTTATTTATCAGATTAGCAATGCACGCGAATTCGTCTTTGTCGTATGCAATAAAAAAGCCTTAAAGTGGAATTTAACAAAATTACTATTACATCAGCTACCTGCCAGAGAAAATTCCCTCAACATCGGTTAAGTGGCAAATGTGTCAATAGTAAGTTTTTGAAATGATTTACTTAACTATCGCGTTTACGTATAATAACCTTAATGTATGGAGTTAATGTCAGCGCCTCTAGCGGATAGTCGAAACAACTAAACTATTATAAATGTATGGCATTTGGATTGTCACACAGTGAAGGCCACACATCAAGTTACATATTTTAAAAGAAAACGAGTCTCTAATTACGACAATAATGAGTATAGTGGATAGCTTGTGTATGGAAAATCACCCAAAACAATTTGCAAGCGAGTTTTAAAGATATCCCCAAATAATTGAGCACTAATTGGGCACATGTTTGGTTTGGATTACAACATGTGATTAAATTTATTGATTTATCTTTTAACTACCTAGCTCTTTGCCCGCGAATTCGTCTGCGTGGAATATTTACGATTTTTGAACAATATTTTATCCCCTATCATAGTGCTTTGGGGTTTATATTTTGAAAAAAAAATGGCCCATGTTTGAAAATGAAAATGAAATGTAAATTATTTATTAATATGTGTGTGAATTAATTGTTACAAAGATATTTAAGAATACAAAATATTCTATAACATTTTGGTGTTCAAATATTAATTGAATATTAACTTAATTAAGTTTAAAGAAATTAAATACTATTTCAATCACAGCACTGAACTCGAATGGTTAGCTATATGCATATCAAGTTTCAACAAAATCGGTTCAGCGGTTTAGCCGTGAAAGAGCAACAGACAGACAGAATTTCAATTTTATAATATTAGTGTAGATTCGGCATCCTTATAGTTTTTATTTTAATTTAAATTATTTGATAAAAGGAATTCAACAAAATTATCTTTATTTCCATTAAATAAAACATTAGATGAAAAAGTTTCTTCGCATTTTATTCAAATTCAATATGAAAAGGAAATGTGTGGTCTGGCAGGAATGGCCTGGCATTATCATAATTATCGAGTCTAAGATATTTGTTATCTTTATTATAACTAATGGTTTTAAAAATTAGTTTCTTTGAGGTAAGAGGTCCGAAATTATATGTTTAATTATAGTTTTTTTATTTCTTGGAAATAAAAAGAGAGCTTGAGAATTATTAACATGATATACCTATATATGATAAAATATCGACAGCAATGTTATAAACAATTGAGATTTGATAATTTTTAAGTTATTCTTAGATGATCCTATTTATATTGTATCAAGATCAGACAAGAATAGTTGTTAAATTATATTTAATAATGCAAACATTTTCTAAAGGCTGTTAAAAGCTATTAATAATTAAGCTCAGTAAAACTGCAAAAACCGACTTCAACTATGTCGTTGGGTGCCACGTCGAAATTTGATAATTCTTTTTTCGATATCATCATATATTTCAAAAAAAGAACCAACAGAATCGGTTGTCTATTGGCCGAGTAATCGTTAGAGTGGTTTAAAAAAAAAGCAAATCTGAATGAATTGCCAACGTGAATTTTTTTTTAATTGTGAAAAAGGTAATAAGCATACCAACATATTCTACCACATTGAAGTGTGCAAATATTTAATTTAACTAATATTAATTATATATTTATAGTGTTTATATTTTAACATTTAAATCACAGCACTTATTTATAATTAAAAAATTTTTTTTTTTATATTTTTAATAAGCTTAACACTTTACAGACATTTTTAAAGGTAAATTTGTTTTAATCCTATCTACTATACATTACCACCGTTTCCAACCCTAGCCAGGAGAAGAAAAAGGCGAAAAAAAAAATCCTTGGCAACCAGGATTTATTTACTTAAGTTAAGTATATAATAAATTATATCATTATCGCCTCAGTGTTGTGTGCGTTGAACTTGAGTTCATGAGATCCCGGGTTCGATTTTCGTTTTTTTCAA
Organism: Calephelis virginiensis; assembly: GCA_002245475.1. Taxonomy (NCBI): domain Eukaryota; kingdom Metazoa; phylum Arthropoda; class Insecta; order Lepidoptera; family Riodinidae; genus Calephelis; species Calephelis virginiensis. The sequence goes on along the minus strand of NJDC01002080.1, from coordinate 10,296 downwards.
TTTTCTAATAAAAAAAAATGTTGCTCATGTTTATATATGTGCCCGGTTGAAGATAGGCTTGCCACCTATCACATAGTTGGACTTAGTGTCTTCGGCTATTCGCACGATATGAGCGTGAAGATACTCCTTTTTTATAATAATTAGAAAAAAAAATATTTCTTTATGCTTGTGAGCAAGAAAATCTTTTACACTATCTCTTGGTTGCAGTCTTGTCCATATTTGAGAGCAATTGTGAATATAATTCTACCAATTGACATTGCAATAAAGGCAATAAAAGTATAACATTGTCATTATCACTGCCAGACGTGGATACACCGTCTGGATTCTGGGCAGGGCCGTCTCAGATTATGCTGAGGCACTAGGGCACACAAACTTGGGGCCCTTTTGGAATAAAAAGAAATCACATCAACTTTTCTCACTATATTTTTTTGGGTAATCAATATTCTATTACAGTATTTCATTTGACTTTTTTTTGTCTGATGACTTTTTTTCTGAGAATGTCACTTTCTATGCTCATAGTTATTGACAAATCTATATCTATACTAATATATAAAGCTAAAGAGTTTGTTACGCGCTAATCTCAGGATCTACTGGCTCGAATTGAAAATCATTTTTGTGTTGAATAGACCATTTATCGATGAAGGCTTTAGGCTATATAAAATCTCGCTGCAACTATTAGGAGCGAAGAAATAACGGAAAATGTTAAAAAAACGGGGAAAACTATTCATGCATGAGAGCTTCCGTTGCATGCGCTGCGAAAACGGTTCAAGATACCAAAAATATAAGTAAGAAAGAATTATTCCTCTTAAAATGATCTAAAATAATGTCGGCAACAGTATATGTCTATCTTTTAAGATTAACTCAGTAGAACCGTTTTTATGGTAATCAAATTTGGTCGATAATATCGAACATATTAATGGATTATTTATTAAGAGTTGTATCAACGTAATAATATTAATCTTTATCCCAATAAATGTGTTGTTGATTAAGATTATTTTATTGTGAACAAAATTGTTTTTGACATCACTTAAAAAAATGATGGGGAGGTAGCTTAGAACCGGGAGAAGATCATGGGGTATATTTTATCCCTTACAACAGTGAGGAAACTAGGAAAAACGATGTTTTAATTTTTCCCATACAAACTGAACGGGCGGAACGTAGTTCGCCGGAACAGCTAGTTACTTAATAAGCAGAAAATGTATTGCACCCAACCAAAATATTCTTAAAGTTAAATGTGAGTGAAATGGTCGATTCTTCGGGGCCTTCTGAGTATATGCGCTGGGCGCTGGCTCTGTGTGCCCTTACGGCCAATATTAATAATCAATCCTAATCCAAAACTTGCTGTTCAAGATTGATATTTTGATCCATTTTTATGTTATCGCTTGCCAATAACATATCTGTGGACAGGATAAATATGGCAATTAGGTATGGGATAGGCCGACGGATACGCAGCTATCTAGATTGCTTGAAATCCATTAGATTGAGATACATTATTAACATTGGCCGTTAGACGGTATTGATTCACCCTTAGACATCAGTAGGGGTACTCTCGATTGAAACGAGGTTCTAAATTTCAATATCAGAAATTGAAATCAGATATATCAGATATCAGTCCGGGCTCCTTTGTATAATAGACCATCTGCCTTTCTGCCAGGCAGTTCGTAAAAGGCGAGCATAAGCTTACCGTCACTAACATCGTGATATCTGACTAGGTAGCAGAGTCTCGCGACTCGCCCGTATTGGTATCACGAGCATTAGGATGTACCAATGGTCATTAATACTCTTCAACAGAATGTTGGGGAATTACTAATAGTTAATAATAAACGACAATTTTATAGAACAGAGTGATTTTTTGGAACTGAATGATAATAAACCGCTTGTATTGTGTCCTGGAGGACTTAAAATGTAATATCGATTCTAATTTCAAATTTGCATGAAATCGAGATTCAAGAGTAGCAATACTAATAGCAACACAACAATTATGACAAATAACCCCGTTATTTTTTCGCCGTGTTGGTCCGGGCTCCTTTGTAGAATAGACTATCTGCCTTCGTGCCAGGCAGCTCATAAAAGACTAGCATAGGCTTACCGTCACTAGCACTGTGATACTCTACTAAATGGTAGAGTTTCGCAGCAACTCGCCCGGATTGGAAACACCGCCTTGCCTATTCCTACCGCCATAACGTCAGTGCTGTTACTGTTGATGTGTTCCGGTCCGGAGGGTAAGGTAGCCGATAAACTTACTTTTGCTCGAAGTCTAACATCTTGGCCTGAGGTTGGCATCGCACCATTACCACCTTTGCTGTCTCTAGGCGGCGTGAATTTCTTACCATCAGCAAATCCGTTTGCTTGTTTGCCTTCCAATATCTTAAAAAAACCCTTTGTAATCATTAACTATTTAAACACACTTTTAGTTGAGAGACTCGCCATATTCAGAAGTATTTATGTTTTAACGAAGTATAAAGCTTCAATTTTGTTTGCAAAACATGTCGTATCGAAACTTGCTATTGTTTCCATTTTTAAAAACATGTTTATGGTTTGATAACTACTTTTTATTTATTTTTTGGGAAAGAAAAAGAGAGCTTGAAATTATTAGCATAATAGTATCTTCAGTAGGCAGAGGCAGACCCACTACTAGCCGACGACACTAAGTCCCACAATGTGATAGGTGACATTATTATCCGGTGTTCCTCATATTCGATGACCTATGTAAATGTAATATGGCGTTTCATCTCCATAGGCCACACTTTACACAAAGAGCTGCCTGTAATCCTGTAATATTGTAAATGCGATAGTTTGTATGTCTGTTTGTTTGTTACTCCTTCACGCAAAAACTACTGAACAGATTTTCATGAAATTTGGCTCATACATATAGGGTAACTTGGATAAACACATAGGATAGTTTTATCTCGAAAAATGTTCCTGTGGGATCACTAACCACGCTGGCAACGCTGCGGGCAACAGCTAGTAAATTATAAATATCACTGGACAAGTTACGCAAATTGAATCTAACCCCAAACTAAGCAAATTACGTACTTGTGTTATGGGTTTTAGTTAACAATTCTTATACATAGGAAAACACAAAGATACCAGAATAAATTTAATAAACATCCAGATCCGTTAATACCAGCCCCGTCGGGTATGGAACCCGAGCCTCGTGTTTAGTCGGTGGAGTTGCTCGTGTATCTAACCCCTCGACCAAATAGGCGGTAAAGCTAAGCTAAGCTAATTTAAAAACTAAAAATAAAAACAAGTACACAACCCTTTTTTCGTAATATTCGCTATAAATTTAGATAAAAACTTTTATTGTTTGCTAGATTTCGGACGTTCCTTTATTTCTTTATGTCAATTAACGTTGTTTTAATTAGATCGTTAAATCAGTTATTAGAAAAACTCGTTACAAAATGCATGTTCGCATAAACAATTACTTAAACTTAAATAAACAAGTTTCTATAAACGTACTTCTACTTTATCTTATGGAAAATTTGTTGATATGCTAATTATCTGCCATGGTCTATGAATCATGACGTAACTTCACAAATACCTCGTATTATTGCTAAAATGTTAATGATAAAAAGACAAGTTCTTAGCGTACTTCCTATATTTAAGAAACGAGTCGTTTCGCTTACTCACGGTAGTTTTTTAAACGAATCGTAACCTCTTAGAGGTCTAGCCTCCGCTAGGAGTATGTTGTAGCTTCGTATACTCAGCACTCGATACTCTCTTACTACCCTAGAGGGAATTTTCATTAAGATGTGTATGAATATTGTTCATGTAAGATGACCTGGGGGTGATTATATAACTCAGTTACCAACTTAAAATGGATGAGTGTACATCAATTCGCTGTCAAATGACGTGTTTTATATTTGCTATCTCCAGTGACCAACAGAAATACAACAGAGATAGCAAACCCAAATGACGTCATTTGATGTACACTTTTGCAGTATGAGTTGGCAACTGAGATACATAATTACCCCCCTGTACGTTCAAATGTTTCTCTACATTCATCTTGAAGTTCATTCATCCAATTTGTTTGATCAGTAGGTATAAGCTAAGAGTAGTTTTATCTGTTATTTCGAAAAAATACTGAACTATTGGTAAAATACCACAAATAAAAAAAACTAATAAATTAAATCGGACTAAATATAATTTTATGAATTACAACTCTTTTATATTTTGACTTTTCCCCCCTAGCACAGGAAATCCTTTAGTACGTACCAGCCAAATTTCATTACGATTCGTTTTGTAGATTTGGCATAAATTGCACCCACGGCAAGGGCAGACAGACAGACAAAAATCTAACAATCCTTAAAATGTCTCCCCTATTCAGCGGCTCGCACCTATTTTTTAAATATCTTCAATTTCACTATTCTACAGTTTTATTAAAAAATCTAGTTGAGAAGATACAGATGGGTCTACCGGAAACCCAATACCATCTTTACCATAAGGGCACACGGGGCCAGTGCCCAGGGCCCCCATACTCAGAGGGCCCCGAGAGATCGAATATTTCTCTCACATTTAACTTTTACAGTAACTTTTTTTAACAACTTCAGAACATTGTAGTTAACGATTTAGTAGAAGATTTTGGTCAATAGAAATCTCGAAAGAAATTATTGTCGAAATTATAAAATATTAGCAGTATACTAATATAATTAATGACATACTGTCAAATATATGATAACCCATAATAAAGCAGATCATAGTGAAAAAAATATTGTAAAGTTCAATTCCAAAAAAGGTTCCAAGGTTTTGTGTGCCCTCGGGCCCCAGCACAGCCTAAGACGGCCCTGCGGAAACCGGTATGTGTCTCGGTAAGACTTGACTATTCCTCGCCACACTTACTTAAATAAAATTGAAATTAGTTAAAAAGGAGACGCAAGATCTAGAACAAAAAATTCCACGTAGGTCAAAGACATCAAATAAAAATTTGTGTATAATGTTAATTAGTTGCTTCGCTTAAAATGTCACAAAAATGGATATCGATAACTAATTTTGATGACGTATAATTAGGATAGAATCATTTGATGAAGAATTAACGTAAATTACAAATTCAAACTGTTTCATTTTCTGCAAAATCTTACATAATGAACGTCGCTTTCCGCCATCTGTCCCTATGAGCTTAGATTTTTAATAGAATGCAACGGATTATGATGCGGTTTTTAATAGAGTGATTCAAGAGAAAGTATTTTCACGACTATATCCCCGAAGAATAGGCAGAGGCACAACCACCCACGACTAGCCGAAAATACTAAGTCCCATAATGTGATAGGTGTATAGAAATATAATACACTAGCCGACCCGGCGAAGTCCGTTTCGCCACCAGATGGAAATATACTGACACACCACGTACTGGCGCCATCTGGTCCACTACCATGCAAAAACCATATTGGTTTGTAGTACATGTTATGTATCAGAGATGGCGCTGTATGTTAAAAATGATTTTCCCTGTTTTCCTGCTTTTCTGATGAAATTTTTCCTGAACTTTTGTTTGCTATAAACCTCACGGAGCTCGAGACCTTTCCAACGAATACGAAACCGTGTTAATTGGTTCGTGCGTTTTGGAGTTATAGAGTCAGGAAGGAAAACCTGACTTATTTTTATATATATAGATAATGGTGGTAGAGTCGCAAAAGATCATGGTAGAGACGACTTGCCTAGAGCAGAATCGATAAATTTCCTCAAGAGGACAACAACTCACTATTTTGTCCAAATTTCAACTTAATGATCTCCTGTGTGGCCTAATGGTCCGGTGTTGAAGATGACTCTTGGGTTTGATTTCTGAGTCGGGCAGTTTAAAATATGTTTTTCCTCTTTTATATTTCTAATGTTTATGAAAAAAATATAAGGGTGAATTTTTAAGATGCGCGCATCTGTAGCACAAAAGTAATCATCATCATTAACATGAAATTGTCTGTTTTAGAAACATGTTTCTATATACACGTGTTTTAGTTTAAAATGTATATACTCACGCACTTATAAGTGTAATTTATATATTTCCATTATAGTTTTTTTAACAGTACCACAATCAAGTGTAACTTCACACGCGCTTACATAATTACATGCACCCAATTTTTTAGTGCCTGTTAGCGATAGGTGTACTACCTACCACATTGCTGCACTAAAAGTTCCTTCAGCTAACCGTAGGTGCATTGGTTATATCTCTGTCTACGATTTCAAAGATACAGGCGTGAAGTTATTTTTTTATATCAGCTTCAAGAAATCTCTTCTTTCTGCTATGCAATATCATATACAGAGTGAGCCATTTAAATGGGTATACCCAATTATTTAATATGGATAAGTAAACTAAAAGAAATACAAAGATCTATTGATATAAACTTCCCAATCATATGAAAGAACTTCTAATAAATAAATTTAAGAAATGTGTTAAATGGAAATTAATTGAAAATGGTTATTATACCATTGCTGAATAATAAGCTGATAGGAATGCTTGGGATTAATTGCTCCTAATGCCAATCTATATATATAAAAATCAATTGCTGTTCGTTAGTCTCGCTAAAACTCGAAAACGGCTGAACCGATTTGGCTAATTTTCGCTTTGAATTATTTGTTCAAGTCCAGGGAAGGTTTAAAAGATAAGAAAAAGTGTAAAAAAATGCGAGGGAACTAGGAAAAAAATAATTCCCGTACAAACTGAACGGGTGGAACGAAGTTTGCCGGGAAAGCTAGTTTTTTATAAATATAATGTATTGTCACATTGATTATTGTATACATATTTTAAAATAAGTAAAAAAAGACTAACCCGCTCAGTTTGTTGCCTGATCATCTCATTGTGAGGCCACGTTCCGTTCCGTTGGTAGATTAAGTATTGTATAGGACGCTAAAGTGCCTCTTGTATGTCTTGTATGTTAACGAGGAATAAAAAAATTGAATTGAATCGAATTAAATATAAACGTTATAGATCTCAAAAATCTGTATTTCATTGCTAATAATACTTATCATAAGGTAGTTTGTTTGCTTATTCACCCTCATCATGAATAGCGGGCTGGAATAGACTAGATTATTCTGACTTCCATAGTAGGGGCACCCGACACGCGTGGACGGTTGCCTAGGCGACTCAGTGATACCTATTCAGAAAAATAAAGAGTATTTTCGCCACGCCTAAAATATAAGTTACTTGAGCAATTTGGATTTTATTTTTAATATGCCTGGCTTATTATTAAAGTTGTATGTTGAATAAAACACAGCAGTATCATATTATTTCGTAAAAACCCCATTTGAAAAAAAAAGAACTGGGTCAGCTGTTTGGCGAAATAGGAGTTTGTTTATAAAACGGTGATAAAATAACGAACAAGTACATGGCTTTCCTGGTGGTAAGAGATAAACATCGCTTAGAGGCACCATCGATACCAATCCGGGTGAGTCGCTACGAAACTCTATCACCTAGTCAGATGTCACGGTGCTAGGAAGCCTATGCTCGCCTTTTACAAGCTGCTTGGCAGGAAGGTAGATGATATATTCTGCAAAGGAGCCCGGACAAGGGTGGTGGGTCTGTGGTCTGGGTGTTAAGTCTTATTTGCAATTCTACTCGCTCCCATTCTAACTGGAGCACATGTTGCTATAGCGGTAGGAATATATAATACTAGCTGCTACCTGCAGCTTCGCCCGCGTTTTCACAGAAACCCGGTGTGCGATCGGGATCAAAAATAGCCTATATGTTAATCCAGGTCACAATCTATCTGTCTTCCAAATTTCAGACAAATCCGTTCAGCCATTCGAGCGTGAAAGAGTAACAAACATCCATACATCCATACTTACAAACTTTCGCATTTATAATATTAATAGGATTAATAGGATGGAGAAACCCTACCCAGGCAAATTGTTGCACAACACCTTACTGCAACTGATCATGATAATGACGTTTTCAAAATAGGTAGAAAGTCACGTCGTCTACACTTTTTTATGCTAGAGATGAACAAACACGCACACGGCTCTCCTGATGGTAAGAGATAACAATGGTTTATAAACAGCATCGATGTTATATGGATGCTGATAAGCAATAGTGCGTCAACCTACAAAAAGTTAAACTTGTGACTATTAATTAATTCTGGCAGTGTAAAAAGTGTTAAACGCCAAAAAAACAGAGATTTAAGTAATCAATGGTTTTATGTTACATAAATGGAAAAAAAATTGAGAAAGCGCATTTTTATTCCTAAATAATTAAAAAAAATGATATAGGTAAAGTATCTTCACGCCCATATCCCCGAAGAGGTAGGCTAAGGCACAATCAGAGCACCCACGTCCAGTCGAAGGTACTAAGTCCCACAATGTGATAGGTGGCAAGTCACTAATTTTACTTTTTATGGATTGACACACTATTGCTTATCACCATCCACATGTGCGTCGATATCTTGAAGTCGGGATGGAAAGCCCATTGGTCAAGTCAATATCCCTATCCTTCGGACCAGTATATGATGTCATTACGGCGGTACGGATAGATAAAGCAGTGGATCCCTACCCGGGAAAGTGCGCAGCACTCTACCACCAGTGATATTTTATTGAATCAGGCGTTACTTTGCGGAAATCCATTATAACAGATGTAAAATAAGCCTTTATTATGCTAATTCTGCGTAAGCAGTGTAACTGTTGTGGCAAATAATCCTCCGAATAACACAGAATGTGACAAGCCTAACTGACGTTCCCACCACCCACCTCCGTGATCAGAACACGAATATAGGAAAAGCTCGGGAAACAATATAAATTGTCACGTTCTTTACATGTGAAAACCCTACCTAAAGTTCCCACCTCCCACCTCCGCGACCAGATCACAAATAGAGTCCGAACATAGGAAACAAAACCACTTGTCACGTCCTTCGCCAACTTTGTCGAAGCACTCACCACAGTGAACACCAAATCGCACTCGACGTACGTTTCGCCTCGACACCAAGACATCCTCAGGAATTCGACCGTACCGTACAAACGACGACACACGAGTGACTTGCTGCCGCCTCGATTGCACCTTATATAGACCAAACCCCCCAATATCAATTATTCGTAACCGCTTCACGAATCGATTGTGGAATTATGTGCGACTCGATTGCTGCTAAAAATTCGTAATAATGGGGAATTCTTTAGTTTCAACTTTCAAGGGCAAACGTTCGACACAGCTAGGCGAAAAATCCAAGAGATGGCGCTATTCTGGTACATTACACGTTTTTATTTATTTTAGTGTTTTTTTAGTGTTGTAAATGACAACAAAACTAATTTCATATGAATTCGCGACTTTCCTAATTGTTTCTTCAGACAAATAAAACGAATGTGCCTATCCACATGCGAAAAACCTAATTAGTCAAATTATTTGAAACGAGAATCAAGCTCGAAAGCGATGAACTTTTAGTTAATTTACCTAATGTTTTTAGGTAAATTAACTAACTAACTAACCTAACGCAGATTATCAATCAGTGCATTTTTACATTATTGTTTGACCTCGACTTTGTCAGCGTAAAGTAGTTTACGATACGATTTTCATTTCATTTTTATAATTTAAAAAAAATGGCCCATGTTTCAAACCGGACCAGGTTTAGCTACGCATTTTGAATTTTATCAAAATCAGATACATGGTTTAGCCATTAAAGAGCATCAGACAAACAGACATTCGCATTTGTAATATTAAGTGGGTATTTCTATTTTCTCAAAACTAGGTAGGTACGCGTTCTTTGAGAGGTTAATATACTAATAAAATCCAATTAGTTATTTTGTATCAGAAAATAAAAAAAAGTATCTTCACGCCCATATCCCCGAAGAGCTAGGCAGAGGTACAACCAAGGCACCCACGACTAGCCGAAGATACTAAGTCCCACAATGTGATAGGTGGCAAGCCTATCGCCAACCGGGCACAATTCCAATCCCGACCAACATTTTTTTTTATTAGAAAATTGGAAAAATCCAATTTTCTTTTTGTTGGCCGACCCGGGATTCGAACCCGGGACCTGTTGCAGTCGAGTCCAACACCCGGACCGCTAGACCACAGAGGCGATAATTAGCCGATTTTAATTAAATTTAAATTTAATTAAATTAAATAAAAAAAACATTTTGTTTTAATTGCTTGACCTGGGGATCAAGCGCGGGGACTGGTGGAGTCAAGCCCAACACCTTACCGCTACATCACAGGGGCGACCCACAATTTTATAGATGAAAAAAAAAACATGAACAAGGATGTAAGAGTTTTGGTTGATGATGTAGTGCTGGAACAAATGAATGAAATTGTATATCTTGGTTGTGATTTTAGCAGGGATGGAAGGTACACCGCGGATGTAGAGAGGAGAGTGAGTGCAGGGA
>NJDC01002079.1:420957-432592 GCA_002245475.1 Calephelis virginiensis | reverse complement strand
ATAGCTACAACATTAAATGCGACTCATCGGTAGGTTGGGACGGAATTGCTAATAAACAATTTTACAATTAATGATAGACACAATCACAAAGATGTCCCTAACGTTACAATTAAATCATTATTATCATCGCCTAGTGGTCTGTTATTGGGATTGATAACAAAATGTCATGTCCGAATTCCGGTTCTGGTTTAAATAGTTTTTTTTATATTTTCTATTAAGAGCAACGTTTACCTTAACTTATCGTACTTTCGATAAGTGCAAGGTTAGTAATGGGTTTGCGACCTATCATATTGTGGGACTAAAGTATCATCCGTTGTACCACTGATTTATAGAAAAAGGTGCTTAAAGATACTATACTTTAACTTAACTCTTAAAAATAAAATTGCATTCCACCAATTGAAACAGATATGTTTCCAAAAATATTTAGGAGCTCTTACTTTATTGAATATACTATGATGGTAATTTATGAAAATCGTGTTTCAGATATATTTATCTTCTTAAAAAGTAGTATTTGGCACTCTGCTTCTTTGATCTGATCATTTGCTTGTAATAATTGTGATACTTCGATCATCTGATTATTACAACCTGAATTACGCCATTATGGTATTAAAAAATAAGGCACTACATCTTTTGATACTGTATTTGAATGATAGAATTCAGCAAGATGAGCTCAATGGTACAAAATTGGCAGGTGGTGCTATTACTATGGGTGTCCTTCGGGGCTCCATTCTTGGACCTTTTTCGTTGCTCATATATATCAATGACTTACCCCACTACGTATGATACAAACATGAAATTGAATTGTTTGCGGATGTCACTTCACATTTATTTAAGGTAAAAGACAACTGCTTATGTGCCACGAAACAAGCATTGTAATTATATTATTTGTACACTGGTTCAATGTGAACAATCTTCTTTTAAACTTTCTTAGTTAAATTTTTAATGCCAAATATAAGGCAGGTAAATACCAATCATGATACCTATAGCGTGTTGTTTAAACACAGAGACCAATCAGATACTAAATTAACTTTAGCAATGTTGTTAGATTTTTTTTGAAAATTTGTATAAATAGTATGTGTGCGTGTGTGTTATAGCAGTGATATTAAGTGGTGATTAATGATCAAAAGTTGAAAATCTAATTTCTTTAAGAAAGTTCATTTAACTCTTTCTGCTTTTTCCAATGTATATTAAATTTGTTTCAGCCACAACCTGACTATAGTAGTATTTAAATATTTCCAAATAATTATGTTATATCCTAGAAGGTCGTACATTTTGTGTGCTTTTGCCTGAATTGCAAAAAATAAACAATCTATTTGACACCAAACTTCTATTAACCTTAAGTGTTAATTTTATACAAGTTGCATATACGAACATTATAAAAAACTATGTTGTATTGCCAAATTCAATTCACACAATATTAAATAGTATTGAAAGTTGCTGGTTTACTGGTAGAGAATATTTTAAAGCATTTTGGATAATTTTAATAGTTTAATTCATAAAATAATTGATTTATTTTACACTTTAATGTACACGTAATAAAGAATTGACAGCGAGAAAATACAAATATGAATATTGTACAAAAGGCGAGCATATCTCTAACAAGAGATATCTTACAGCTAACTTAAGATAGATAAAAAACAATACAAAATTAAAAGCGATAGGTAGACAGTGTACAAGCTTAAGATTAAAGAGATAAAAAAAAACTTAATTAAAATTATAAACTACTCTACGGAAATATTTACTTAATACTAATATATAAATTGCAATAACAAAAAAGGTAAAAAAAAACTGATATAAATGTTACACTGAAAATTTATCATTAAAGTCCTGGAAAATATTTTTTCCAAGGAAACTTAACTTGAAATCCTATATATTTTTGTAAATATAGTTGGAAAAGAAAGTGTCCGTGATACAGTTTTGAATTCAGAGAAAAGTATTAATTGATTTGAGTATTTTAATCATTGGGTAGTGTTTATTGGTTTCAAGGCAAACTTTGTATAGAATGTGGTCTATATCCTTTAAAGTCTTAATAATCAGTATGAAAGTACTATCATTTATGTGGTATAATATAACAGTCTTGGGCTTAATCGGACATTTTTGGGTTAGCACTGTAATCGTACAATCCGTAAAAGGTACTAGTACACCTTGTTAGTACTATTAGTACTCTGTGCTAAACCATGAAACTTCAGTACGCTACCTTCTAGTACGGCCGCTTCATAATTTACCTCGGCCAGTTAAAATGATACATACTCTATAAATTTCAAACTTATACATAACTCAATTCAATATCATTTAGGAGTGTATCAATTTTCCTTCTACTGTTATTTCCTTTGTTAAACTTACAACTTTTTCGAAAACGGCTAATCGTCTTCACAATGTTGTACTGTAATTAACTGAGAAACTATGATATACGATCCATCATATTGGATTTGGAATGATGGCACACTGTTTTTCGAGTTGCTCTTAACGAGCCTTTCATTTGATACCCATATCGCAGAAGTGCTTTAAAAGTAACTATTCTGCCATTTTAGATAGTCATAGTGGATTTCGAACGACATCTTGTATTTTATCGTGTATTGTCATCCAAACTAAACGTGTTTACAAAATTTCAACACAATCAGTTGAAAATATCTGCTTCAAAATTGAGTTCAAAGATTCCACCCAAACTAACATACATACATTGCAAGTTAATTAAAAGCTATTAAAAACATGTTTGATATTTTGGAATAAAGCATTAAAAATAATTATTCCGCCATGTTGGATGATTCGCCATATTGGATCTCGAATGACGTCGCATCATTTTTCGAGTTGCTCTCAACGAGCCCTTTCATTTGATACCCATATTGTAGAAGTGCATCAAAATTAACTGTTCCGCCATCTTGGATGGTCCATCGTATTAGATTTGGAATGACGTCACGTATTTTATCGTGTATTGTCATCCAAACTAAACGTGTATTCAAAATTTCAACACAATCAGTTGAAGATATCAAAGCTTCAAAATTGAGTTCAAAGATTCCACCCGAACTAACATACATTGCAAGTTAATTAAAAGCTATCAAAAACATGTTTGATATTTTGGAATAGTTAGAGAATAATTTTGCACGAATTGCTTTAATTATCGGCGTGAAAGTACTATCATTTATGTGTTAGAATACAATATTCATTTATTGCGCTATCGTACACAAATATGACAATACTACCATTACCGCAAGCGCCCTGCACCGTCTTACGAATTTTCGAATTGACAATGTGACGCGAGTTTAGAAGTTTTTACCCATTCTAAAAAAAGTGCGCAACGCCGCTAGAGAAGTTTTCACTTTAAAACAGAACCCTTCAGGGGCAAGTCCGACTCGCAATCGGTTGCTGTTTCAATGACTAATAACATTCCATTTTTCGGAGTTTACAATTTAAATCTCTGTCAACTTATTAGAAAATTACAATCGTTACGATATTAATTGGTCATTCCGTTTAAGCGTGAGTCAGTGCACCTAATATTAGAACCATAGAAGATGTGGTTATTCTCAGTTATTAATTGTTATTAATAACTTGAAACACCATTGTATTCGAATCTATAGTCAACCTCCATGTTTGGTTAATGATTTATTTAAACAAACATATCATCACGCCAAGTCCATTTTGAGGGAGGCAGACAGTACCTATGTGATGTAAGAAATCATTAATGATTTAGATTATGGGCATTTCCAAATTTATACACACGCACACAGATAGCACATACCTACATAATGATTTATTTTAAGTTAAACTCTAGGCGTAGTATAGAGTACAAATATGAAATTGCAAAAACAGACTCGTTTTATTGTTCAATTACCACTTAGCGATTCGATTATTCTTTTTTTAAAGATAGCTAACGATTCCGAGATGGTCCCACGTCAATTTTCCAGTTCTTTTAGTAGTTTTGATGAGGTCGTCAACACAGATAAAAATGTATGCAAATCATGATAAAATTAATTGGAACTTTATCTTTCAAAAACCTAATCATCAGAACCGGTTTGTTATTGGCAGAGTAATCTCGTAACAAACACACAAGAAATCATGCAGATGAATCCCGTTTTTCTTTGGAGTTGGTAAAAAACAACAAGAGATTTTCCGCGGCTACGCCAATAATTATAGTCAACATCCGCAATTAACGGTTGTCCGTTAAAATTTCAGGAAAAAAAGTAGAAGCCCAGCATTACCCTTTTCGTGTCGCCGTAACGTCAGTGGTTGCTATTGTTTTCGTCGGTGCTGGGACATACAACATACTACATACTACATGTACAAATGTACTGGTTGTATGATTTATGTGAAATAAAATATTCCATTCTATTCTTTTTAGTTTAGCCGCTGTTATTCAAATCCATTTCATGTCTTTTTATTTCTTCAATTTAATTCAATAAATAAATAATAAATAATTAAATAAAATGTAATTGGATCAATGATGATATAGCCAAAAAGAGCCTGCGAGGACAATTACCCCTATCAAAGCCTATTTCAGATAGATTTGGCGATGCTTCTTTACAGAGTTATGTCGGTAACATGCTACGTTCCGATGCTTCTGTAAATAATGAGGTTAAGACTGACAATAGCTCGTCCAATTTGGGGCACTGGATATCAATTATTTAAGGTCAGAAAACTGACCATTGCTGCTTTAAAAGTGTAGTTCTGTCAAAACAATAACACTTTCTAGAAGAATAATTGGCTGTTATACCAACCTTCTAAATTGCAACTAGCTAGATCTGGTGTTACAGGTTTTAACATAGAGTTAGGAGCAAGAGGATCAGGACAATTCACCCATTAATTGATTAAATCTACCACTTTACCTATTTCAACCGATAGAACGCCATTTTCACTGTGTAAAGTGGCAAAGTGGGAAAGCCTTCAAAGTCAATCCACGCTTAAGTTGGTCACCCTTGCCAACCACCTTTGGTGTTAATGTATGACGTGTATTTCTTATTATTTGGAAATTTATTTGCCTTGGAAAATCTGGTAATGGTTACATTATTACAAGCTTATAATTAACTTTCAAAGTAGGTATGTTTGTTTGGTTGAAATTTTGCAACTCAACTTTAATCTATCCGTTACTGATTGAACTGGTTTTTGGCATACATAACTGAGATTAATGATAATTTAATGATGCAACATTATGGAGCTGATATGATATTGCAGGCAGAAGAAGGACATAGGTACTCCTAAAATTTCCTACTTTTTTTTATTGTGTTAAGGCTTATTTGATACGTCTTAAAGAATACTTATCGAGACTTTTTCTACGACTGTGCGATTCCGAAGACATTATTTATCCCGCACAATACCTAAGTGAAATCAGTTACTGAGGGTGGTATTTCAAAATGAGTATGACTTTTAGAAAACAACGTATTCGTTTCTAATAGGTCGGCAACCCATCCGTGATACTCTTGGTGTTGCGGATGTCATAGGGCGGCGGTGATCACTTTCCAATAGGTGACCCACTTGCTCGTTTGCCTTATATAAAAAAACAGCTTGATTAATAAACAAAGATCAAGGCACTTCAAACTTTAACTTCACATTATAGTCTGTATTGCTGTCTTAAGCCTTGGAGTACTTATTTTATGTTTATAATTAAGACAACTCAAGTCTACTGCTGGGATGAAACCATAGAAATAAGAGCTTGCCCAATATTTTTTTGTTAAGAACTAAGTTTTTAGAATTACTAATTTAAAGATTATAATAAATATTACTTTGTTACTTATGGGTATGAATTGGAATGCAATTTTGAATTAAACGCCATATAATGTTTGTAGTATCAAGATATAATATACCTATTTAGGTTAGGTTAGGCCAGGAGTAGACGTTCTGTTCAATTATAATATCTAAGAATCAAGTTACAGCCTCATAAAGAATAGATTCCAGATGTCTTCGTTATAATTAATGATTAATGAAATGAATGAAATGATAAATGATAGGTAGACATCTAAACTTTGACTCGTTTGAAACGATACGTCATTAAATGATTCTTTTCCGAGACAATCCTGTTTAATTATACAATATACTATTTATTCCAAGGTGATATCATATTCGTGGTCGATGTTCTTCGTCATATTAAAATTGTTTCGATATATCAGAAAGAAGCTCAGTCCACCTCAGTGAGGCGGTCCGCGGTTCACTCGGCTATCCGTTTTCCTGTTGATCACTCGTCTTACTGAGTGGATCTGCCAAGTTTACACTTTATTGTTGGAGTAAAGAGTATACAGTCTTTTGGTCCACATTTATGTGCATAACTTAAGTGAAGATACACGTGTGTCAGTGCTCCCTTGTTATATAAAATGTCATCCATAAAATGGGTTTATGCTTTGTGTTGTTTTCAGTTTATATTCCATTTAACATGTAAGTAAGCAAAGATTTAGCCAAATTACTTTATTTAAAAACAAGTTTTTAATTCAGGGTCAATTTTAGATGGACAAGCGAATATCGAATTCTTTAGAAAAGATTATACATATCTAAAGGAAACACAGAGTTTTTATAAAATTCACACGATACATAGGAATTGGTTTGAAGCGAAAAAGAGATGTGAGTTGGAAGGTGCAACACTATTTTATCCCTATGACGAGGATGAAGCTCAAGAAGTGATTAATTTTTGGAATAAAACGCAACCATTTTCTTGGATATATATTGGAGTGTCAGCGCCTAATGTGAAAGAAGTCTTTGAAACTGTCGACCGTAAGTTATGTTTTTATTATATTTAGATTAAATCTAAATAGCAATTATATTAGCGACATTCAAAGAGCAGAGTTTATCTCTAAGATATAAAAGTGATGTATATCTAACTTTACGAGGAACAAAGACTCATACTGGTTTTTGCTGTTAAGTTAAATTTAAATATCAGAATTTATAAGATCATTCGTAAGATATAATGTTATGTTCAAAGTAAGTAGGTTAAATGAACGCTTAAATAAAGGACACAAAGCAAATCTTATCTTAAAATTATTTATAATGAAGATGGTCATTAATAACTCAAATGTTATTTTTGCTCGAATGATTACAATATGTCTCCCTCACTCTTGATGTTAAGAGGAGATCGTGGTGTAGATTTTACAAATGTTAGTGATGCGATCGAATGACCGGGATCTTGAGCTTAAGAATAATTAGCCTTACCTAAGGCTGTTATACGAATCTGAAAAAAGGAGGAATGAAGGTCTAGGGAGTATCCCTATGTAAACACTTATTTTCTCAGTAAATATTTTTGTCTTGTCTTCTTCTGTAGACGCCTATCTACAGTATAAATTTCTGATTTCGGATGTTTGAGGCAATCTTGGGATATACTGTACAGTAGTGTTTGAAGTAGTTGTATAATATGTAAATAGGTAGAATGGTAGGTAATGCAATCAGATTGAAGAAATTAAGTGAAGAAAAGACATTTGTCTGCTATATGTGTGTTTATAATAGTGTACAGTGTTTAATGAACATAAAAAAACATGAATAAAAAGTCGTCATTCTCCTTCCATTCCATTTCACTTGGTCTTCGCATCCCTAACAGTGAGTCCACTAGCACATATCTATATCTTGTTTTACAATATCTAGCCAGCGTTTTTTGAGTTGTCTATTTTTCTATCGTTTATGGCTTTTACTTAGCAATTTGTTAGCTACATAGCCAACATACTTTCGCAAAACGTGAGCGATTCTTGCTTGCTTCCATAGCGCTTTACTACCTAGTTTTGACTCACTGCACTAGACGAATAATCTAGCTTCTAAACTATCACTTGTCTAATGAACGATTCAACAAATTCACACTGTAAAGTAAAGTATCTTCATGTCCATATCCCCGAAGATGTAGGCAGAGGCACAAACAGGGCACCCACGACTAGCCGAAGACGCACAACGTGATAGGAAACAAGCCTATTGCCAACCGGGCACATATGCAATCCCGGGCAACTTTATTGTTATTAGGAAATTAGAAGTACACTTTTTTTGTTGCAAGACCCTCGAATAGAACCCGGGACCTCGAGAAGTTTAATCTGACGTGATGCAAACACTGAGGCGATGCGATCCGTTCTGTTTTAATTTGTAAAGGGAAATAAACATGAAAAACGTAAAAAACAGATGTATCTATTTATTACTAACATAATCTGTGCAACAAAGACCTTGTTTATGTTATTTTGTATTCGTCAGACATTTTTTTGTACAACGTAGTTATCAGAACTTGAAGTCAGAACTTGATTCTTAAAATAATAAATAAACTTTAAACTCGTAAAAGTTTTAGCTATTCTATAATCGTATATCCAGCGGCTACAAGGATTAAGAAGCATTCCGAGAAACGAATTTATTTTGACAGCATAATCTCATGTAACCATGTGAAAGACCATTTAGAATAGGTAATGTCCTGGTCGCTAGGAAGTTTTTTTGCCGTTTTTTTTCCGAATTGGCTAGGTTTAGGAACGTTGATATTGTAAGGCAGATACATGCGAAAGTCTATTTGTCCGTCACTCTTTCACACCTAAACCATTTAAATGATATTGATATGTGTGACAGCTAAAGATCCGAGTTCAAACATAAGCTATATAATAAGGTAAGCTATAAAACAAGGTATGTTCTTAAAAGTAAACATTTTTCATCACGTTTAATCTAAAAGCGATGATTTGTTTGCCGATAAGTGCGAGCTAAGTGAGACTTTTTTTAATTTTTGACGTGGTTGTAAGTATCTGCCATTAGTCAAGTCAAATTAGTTTGTTAAATTACCCAATTTCGAAAAATCAGCTTACATCGTTCAATGAAGAATTAGCTTTGGCAGCATTAAGAAAACACATGATGTACTAATTTATTAACGAATACTGAATAAAATTATACGAAATGCTAAAAAAAAATTATCTACTCAATGTGGGTACGAAATTCAGTAATTGTGAAAAAAACTGCATTCATCTGTTTTCTAGATCCTGCCATAAAACTTTAGATCTCTTTCAAACACTGTAGAATAGGTAGCTCGTAGAAGTCGAACATAGGCTTACTGTCGTGCAGAGTTTCGCAGAGACTCGTCCGGATCGATAATAATAATAATAATAATAGTAATGATTGATAAAGAAGCATCAAATAAATTCCTTAAAATTGGTTCTTTATTTCCTGAAACTGAAGGGTTTATCATTGCCATTCAGGATCAGGTAATCAATACTCGAAACTACAAAAAATCTATTATCAAAGATCCCACTGTAACAAATGACCGATGCCGTAAATGCCACATACACTCTGAAACTATACAGCACATTACAGGAGCTTGTCCCAATCTAACACAAACAGACTATACCCATAGACATAATCAAATCGTCAATATAATACACAAAAACCTCGCCATAAACCATAAACTTATCCAAGATACTCACACACCTTATTATAAATACAAACCTGATACAATTTTAGAAAACTCAACCCACAAAATTTATTATGACCGAGCAATATTGACGGATAGAACCATACATTATAACAGGCCTGACATCACTTTACAGGACAAAATCAATAAAATTACATATTTAATCGATATTGCTGTACCTAACACACATAACATCACAAAAACTATAACTGAGAAAATACATAAATATTCTGAACTGAAAGATGAGATTCTTACAATCTGGAAACAGAAAAAAGTGTACATTGTCCCAATTGTACTCTCGACCACAGGTGTTATACCCAAACACATTCATAATAGCCTTAAACTCCTTGACCTTAGTAAATATACATATACCATGTTGCAGAAAGCTGCCATTCTTAATACCTGCAGAATAGTAAGGAAATTTCTTGAAATTAATGAAGAAGATATCACACCTCACTCAATTGAACCTACATATACCTAAACATAAATTTTTATTTACTTAGCTGATGCTCGTAAATAGAAATTGCATACCAACTCTACAGAAGTTGAGCAAAGAAAACTCTTTTAAAAAGTAATAATAATAATATTAAAGCCCATTTTATTTCCAATAACCTTGCAAAAAAAAACATTATTACTGCTTAAAAAAAAATTTCACTGTTTATATCTATCTTTCTTAAGTTTTTTTTTATTATTAAACTAATTATTCTCTTCTATTATTGGAACCCCGCTCTGGGTATAGTCCTCCTCTAGCTTACTCCAAATTATTCTATTGTTTCCCTTAGTTCTCCAGTGTTTTCCTGCTTTGTGATTATATCATCTAACCATTTGCTATTTGGTCGACCTTTTTTCCCCTTTCCGACTGGGCCTTTCCACATTGTTATTTCCGATGTCCATCTATTGTCTTTGTATCTTGTACGTGGCCTGCCCATAGCCATTTTTGTGTTTTAGTATGTTTAAGAATATCTATTAGCTTTGTCTTTGCTCTTATGTATTCGCTTTTTATCTTATGGATTCTTCTTATTTTTAGTATGCTTCTTCCCATAGCTTTCTGGCATTTCACTAGTTTGGATTTTATTTTGGTGTTATATGTCCATGTTTGACATCCGTAGGTGATTGTTGGCAGAATGCACGTATCCATTACAATCTTTTTTAGATGGAGGGGGAAAGGGCCTTTAAGTATTTCTTTTAGACTTCAGAATTTCTTCC
This sequence comes from Calephelis virginiensis, assembly GCA_002245475.1. Taxonomy (NCBI): domain Eukaryota; kingdom Metazoa; phylum Arthropoda; class Insecta; order Lepidoptera; family Riodinidae; genus Calephelis; species Calephelis virginiensis. The sequence continues at coordinate 422,055 of NJDC01002079.1, read as the reverse complement.
AACTAATATTTACTCGACGTTCTATCTCTTCTTCTACGTTATTTTTACTAAATGAGATTTGTTTGCCGAGATAAATATAGCTTTTAACATATTCTAATAGCTTACCATACACATTGATATTTGTGGTTTTGCTGTTCGTCATTAGCTTAGTTTTTTCTTCGTTCAATAGAAGCCCAACTTTTTCACTTTCTTCTCTCAGTGTGTTTATCATTTCGTTGAGAATTTCACCTGATTCGGAAAATAGAATAATATCGTCAGCAAATCTCAAATGTGTTAATCTCTTACCATTAATACTAATTCCATGCGATTTTTTTAACCACACCAGTTTAAGTTGTCAAAGATAAGCTGCAGTACCGCTATAAAGAGTTTTGGTGATAGAGGGTCTCCTTGTCGTACTCCTCGGCCAATCAGTATATCCGTTCCTCTTGATTCTAGTTTGACCCTGCTTATACTTCCGTCATAGATATTTTTTAGTACTCTAATGTATTTTTCTTGAATGTGACATTTCTCCAAGGCTTTCCATATGGAATCATGAGAAATCGTGTCAAACGCCTTAGCGTAGTCGACAAAGGCCATATATAAAGGTTTGTTGTATTCTTCATATTTCTCTATGATTTGTTGAACAACATGCATGTGGTCCGTTGTGGAGAAGCCAGATCTGAAACCTGCTTGTTCAATCGGTTGGTATATGTCGATATTAGAAGCCAATCTGCTTTGTAGAATTGAGGTGAATATTTTGTACACACTGGAAAGGAGGCTGATTGGTCTGTAGTTTCCTACTTCTTTTGGGTCTCCTTTTTTATATAGCAAGATTATATAGGATTTTTTCCATTGTTCTGGTACCTACCCGGTTTCCAGATCTTTATTAAATATATTTGTGAGAGGACGTGCTAGGAGGAGAGAACCAGTTTTTAAAGCCTCATTTTGTATATTATCAGGTCCTGGGCTTTTCTCACCTTTTAGCTTTTGGATGTGCTTGATAATTTCCAAAACCGCTATAGGTGGCGCATCAATTTCCTCTCTAAGTATTTCGTACGACTTGGAGTTTCTACTTGTATGTGTGATATTCAAAGTGTCAGTTTTTCCTTTCTTATAAAG
>NJDC01002079.1:375826-416886 GCA_002245475.1 Calephelis virginiensis | reverse complement strand
ATCCTATATGATAATCGAAGTGACCCTCTATACTTGTGCCAATTTTCATGAAAACACGTTAAGCAGTTTTTGCGTGAAGAAGTAACAAACAAACACATAAACATACAAACTTTCGCATTTATAATATAAGTAGGATGGCTATCTTAAGTTATTACTTTAGATCAGCCTTTCCCAAAGTTGGCGATCCCCTTGTGGGCGCTGGAAGCCTAGAGGGGGGCGGTATAAATCTTGAAAAAAACGTTTTTTTTAAACTAGGCGCAACAAATATGTTATTGAGGTTATTGACAAGAAAAAAACGAGGGGGGGGGGGCGCTACAAAACAACTGATTTTCAAAGTGGGCGTTACATGAAATAAGTTTAAGAACCTCTGCTTTAGATAACCATCCTACTATAAAGGCTATACTGGATTTTTTCCTGTAATAAGTGCGTCTAGAAGTTCAAAGCTTAAACAAGTAAATACCTATAGATACTAAAGATATCAGCCTCACCGTGATACGTATAAGGAATATTATTGAATTTAACTACAGTTAGTCAATCCAAAAAACACGACCTTTTTGCACACATGTTAAGGTCGCGGTTGGACGTAGACAGTGGTATTGAAAATATAGCGTATTAATTTAAAGCGTTATGTGCACTCATGGACATATGAAGAAAGACGAAAAAGGTTGAATGACCATAATTCTTGAATCCTATCTGTACTATTATTTTGTATTTTAAAAAACGAATAATTTGAATAGAATTGTATATCTATATAACTTTAGTTTGGGGAGTTTTTAGGCCATCAAGAGGAAAGACGATTGAAGTTCTTCGTAGATAGTTAATGTTGTGTTTATAAAAAGTACCAAATATCAATTTTTTATGGCATTTTGTACAAATATGCTTAGTTAATTGCAAAAATATATGTACCTCATTAAATAATGTTCTTTTATAAATACTAAAACGTTTGCACACCACAATGTAGAATATGTTGGAATACTTAAAGAATTTTATAACGTCTTTTTAATACAAGTATTCAGCAAACACATTATTTTCATTTCATTTAAAGGTGATTGAGATGCGATAGCCACCAAATCTTTTTTTTTGTCATCGAACAAACGCACGGATCTCCACGGGTATGGTAAGAGACAACCGTGCCTCTTACACGCCATAGATGTTACAGAGACGTCGCTGCCCTGCAGCTGGGATGTTATTTATTATGTCGTCTACCGGCTACCCTACCCGCTGGACCAAACCATGACCAATCCATTCAGTAATAGATCAGGTGGTGAGGTGACCCTACCCGTGCAAGTTTTTGCACAGCACACTCCCACCAGTGGTCTTATTAGTACTTTTACCAGTGCACCCCTTTCACGAGCACGATTTCACGATTTCGACACACCAATAACATTTAAGGTGTATATAAATCATCAGGGGTGCCGTGTAGTAATTCGTTCTCTTAAGGCATAAAAAGATGTTCCAAGACTTCTCAGGTTACTCATCATTATTGCCATTTTTGAAATTGAATTGAAAATATTTATTTAAAACTGAAACATTTATACAATTACAACTACAACAATTAGTCAGAGACTGTGTCGCAGTTATTAACGCTACCTCCGGAAAGCAAACAGAAGTTGTTCTAAAGAGGATAAATAAAATTTACTAATATTAGCAACTAGCTGCTACCTGCGGCTTCGCCCGCGTTTTCACAGAAACCCGGTGTGCGATCGGGATTAAAAATAGCCTATATCACAATCTATCTGTCTTCCAAATTTCAGACAAATCCGTTCAGCCACTCGAGCGTGAAAGAGTAACAAACATCCATACATCCATACTTACAAACTTTCGCATTTATAATATTAATAGGATAGGATAGTGAAAGAAAAAAATTGCATGCGTGTGTTTGTGTGTTTTGTGTGTTTGTGCTTAAAAAAAGCTCTGATATTGATACAATATATTAAATTAAATTAAGGGTAGTTTTAAATTATTAACTCTTCTACATCATCGTAATTTAAGCATAAAAGCCAATGAATACGCTTGTTTAAAACCCTTTGTTTATATTATATTGTAAAAAACTATCAACTATCAGGTAGGTAATGGTCTTTATTTAAAAACTTTCTTTATTTCAGATTATCCTATAGAAAATGTTTATGATAATTGGGGTCCAGGTGAACCAAATAATGCAGGAGGAGTCGAAGACTGCGTTGTGATGAGAAAAGACAGCACTTTGAATGATGATCAGTGCACCAGGAAGTATCCGTTCATTTGCAAAAAGACCATCATAACTCTGAAGTGGAACGTGTATTGCGATATTCCGGATTTAGGTAACTATTCATCTAAATATGTTACATTTTATATCATCATCATCATTGTCATCAGCCGGACACAACTGCTGGACATAGGCCTTCCCCAAAGAGCGCCACAAGGCACGGTCACCAGCCGCTTGTATTCAGCGACTCCCCGCGACTTTGACCAGGTCATCAGTCCACCGGGTGGGAGGTCGTCCAACACTACGTCCTCCGGTGCGGGGCCGCCACTCGAGAATCTTTCTTCCTCAGCGGTTGTCGGTTCTGGTGCCGCTAGGGGAAAACATTTTATATGCATTCACTTGATTAAAAACTTGTATTGTTGTATGTTTGAAATTGAGAGTGGAATTTGACCGCCTCAACGAGACTAGCGTACACGCCTAACTACATCGACCAACTGCGAGGCTCGGTTTCGATTCCCGACGGGGCAGGCATTTTTGTGATGAACATTTAGATGTCTGCATTTCCGGGTCTGGGTATTTATTAAATTTATTCTGGGGTGTATATTTAAGTATTTCTATGTATTAGAATTGTTGATTAATACCCATAACACAAGCATATGGTTTGCTTACTTTGGGGTCCGACTCAATTTGTGTGACTTGTCCAGGGATATTTATTGTGAAAATTCCAATGGCGTGTACGTAACAACCAATGGCAAATGGACACAATTAATAACATATTTCGATCTAATTAATATTGAGTCTTTTGGACCAAGTAGGTACGAGTATATCAGGATAATTTATAAACGTTACGATTTACACCTAAGGCCTCTGTGCTCCAGTGGTCCGGCGTAAGACTTGACTTCCTGAAGTCCTGGGTTCGACTAATCGGGCAACAAAAAAAATTAGAAAATATATATTTTTTTTTTTTATTAAATAGCGTTGCCTGGTATTGCACACGTGCCCGTTTGGCGATAGGCTTGCCACCTATCATATTGAGAGACTTAGTGTTTTCGGCTAGCCGTGAGTGTCCTGTTTGTGCTTGTGCCTGGCTCTTTGGGGATAAGGGCTGAAGATTTTAAAAATTATATTAATTAGCGTTGTGGTCGTTAATTCGGGTTAAGCAGGTAACGCAAAAAACAAAATAAGTTATTTCCTCTCGATTGCTTTTTCTAGATTCATAGTTACTAATCTTGAACCAAGATAAGATAAGATAAGGTAACCAAGATAACGTAATAAAAGTAGTGGATTATACGTAAGCTGGTCACACGAATGTAAAAAAATGCTAAATAATACATTAAGTGATTTCCTTTCAGTTAAATGCTTAATACGCATTAATATACCTACCTTTAATGAATATTAAAATCGCCACCTGCCTAGAATAATTCTTAGCTATACCGTCCAATAAATTTGAGGTTACTGTAGCATACTATAAGGCGATTCTGTGGTCTAGCGGTCCGGCATCCGACTTGACTTCGTGAGGTCCCGGGTTCTATCCCCGGGTAAAGCAAAAGAAAATTATAAAATGTAATTTTCAATTTTCTAATAAAGATAACGTAGTCTGAAATTGGAAACATGCCCGGTTGGCCATAGGCTTGCCACCTATCACATTATGGGGCTTAGTATCTACGGCTAGTAGTGGGTGCCCTTGTTGTGCCTCGGCCTGGCCTTTGGGGAAATGGGCCTGAAGATACTTTGTAAAGCGCGCGGGACGTTGTAAGCAAATCACCTAGTACGATACCTAGCCACGGTATTAGTGACATTTTTTTTTATGATCGTCTCTTACGAGTTGCCTGGAATAAAGGTGGTAGACCACTATCTTTGAAGCCGGGCACTAATAAGGTAAACATTTTATATAGACAATATAAACATGTCTTATGACCTTTACCTTGAAAAGTCGAGGGAGTCTCCCATTAAGCGGTAACAATACCTTCACGATAGTGAAAGGTGTCGTTTAAACATTCACGTCTGACATTAAAAAAGGATATGTGTTTCCCGCTAATAAAAAAAGAATATGTGTTTAAAGTGTAATGACCTCAGTCGCGGGGATTCCCAAATACTATGGGATTTTTATACACTTATTAATGCATTGGAATCCAATCATGTAGTGACGCTTGGATCCCATTATATAACGGAGATAAATGTATGCATAGGGGTATTATTTAAAGTTACTGTTTTTTTTCGAAATGACTGTTGTTGTGTACTAAAGACGTTTTAAACGTCACCGGGCTAGTGGGTGAGCAGAGTGCTCGGCCAGAGATTAATATATGGATGGGGCGTAGGACCCGCCTCCCTAAGGGTGTCTCCTGTGAGACCATCCCTCGGCTTAGGGTGGGATCGTGGTTTGATGATTTAATGCTACTGATAATGACAAACTTACACTGCAACAACTGTTTTCAATAAATCATAGACACTGAGTTGGGTCTGTGGTCTGTGCAAATCATACATTTACTTTTTGGTTATCATCCATACCAATACACAAAAGATAGCTATACAGTTATCGTTTATCACACAAACGATTTCCTCAGTTGAGAATCGAACCCTAACCTCGCGAATAATACGTGTTGGGCGTGTTCGTTAGTTAATTTTTTTTTTTAAAGATTTATTGAACTTATAAAACATTAGTTTAAAATATACAAATTTCACGTAAACGACTGCTATAGTTAAAAACTGTGTCGCAGACATTTACGCCCACCTCAGGACAATGAAGGAGTATGTTCTGCTTACTGAGCTATTACAATTTGTCTTATAATATTATAATATTTATATAACAGTTTTTAGAACTTTTATTGTAACTATGTCATATAATTAACATTAAAGTTATTTGAATTACATGTTTCCATCCCCTGTCATATAGCCTTTAAAGGTAGACTTTTTAAAAACAGGTCAGGCAGACAGATATAATATAATAAATACCAATAATTGTTTTCAAAAAGTATTTTATTTACAGACTTAGTTCTTTTACTGTTTTATTATATGTATAGATAAGTGAAACAGTGGCAGTTTATTGTTACTCTATTAATTATATTTTTATGTAGGTAAAAGTGGTGGATGATTATTATTAAAAAAAAATGGTGCGTTGCAGGCTTGAAGCCTGAAAAGTCTGTCGAAAGCAATAGACTGACCTGTTACTCTTTCCTAGCTTAGCGGATCAATTTGGATAATACTTGATATGCACATAGATAAAGAAAAGAGTCCAAACATATCCTACATTTTTCAAAAATCTACCCCCAAAAGAGTAACAGATGATGAAACTTTATCTGAAAATAGTAATAATAACTCTGCGCCGTCAATGACGCGGAAAACAACTAGTCTTGTGTATAAAATTTCCGTTTCATAACGTTACTTACCGAATACCTCCGAAACGGCTTTACCGATTTTCACCAAATTGTTTATGCATATTTAGTAGGTCTGAGAATCGGCTACTATCTATGTTTCATACCCCTAACTGATAAGGGTGATTCATCCATATTTTTTAGTAAAATCATATGAAACTTGTATTTCAGGATACGAATACGTGGAGAAACTGGGCAGATGTTACAAATTGCACCTGACACCAATGAATTGGACAGATGCGTACACTGTTTGTAACATTGAGCAGTCCCACTTGGCAGTGATCAACAGGGATATCGAGGCCCAACATTTTGTGGATCTAATAAACAAAGCGCCTAAAGACAAAGTCACCGGAAACTACATGCGAGGAGCAGTGCATCTGGGCTATCAGTACAAAAATGGATGGCAAACTATCAAAGGTATTGTAGATTCCAATAATATCGTAGTAAACCAAAACACGTATTATTAGGCATTCAACAACGAAGAAACTCACTCTTGCAAAACACAATCAATATTATATAAGCCCATGTTATGATTGTTACGTTGAGGATTTCGACAAAAATAACCGCTACTCAGTGTTCTAATGGTTGTTAACTTGGTTTTAATGTTTAAGGTAAAATTTATTTACTAAATTCTTGTGTTGAACATTATGTTTTAAATTATTGAACCACAGTCAAGCAGACAAATTTCTTTAAGAAACACAGGTTAATTCTAGGAAATGCCAACCCAATCTTCATAGCTTCTGCTTGCGAGAGTGGCTGACCGAACGTACTCATTTACCTTTACTGTTAAGTGACAGCTCCCTGGCATCAATCGAATATCACTTATCGGATTTTGACCAAATTTAAATTAGAATAACCGGAATAAATGAATAAAAAAACTCCTCGTTTTTCATGTAGGGTAATTATATGTGTAGTAATTGAAATCGACTTTTTCAGTTTAACTATTGTTTTTTTTTTTCATATAAAAACTATTGGTAAATTATTTCTTTCAAATTAAGTCTTCGTTCAATGATTGTTAGATTCATTTCAATAATAAAAGAACTTAGGTAATAATACCTAATAAAACCTACGTTTACTTTTGCTCACAGAGAGAAACAAAGAATTGTTTTTAATTGTTTGCGGCGTCTAAATTTTTAAGTTTGTTACTGGATTTTTCCGTCATTTGTAAACCGTTAAAAAAATTATATGATATGATGCTTTATTCTTATTACATACTTTGTTATTGTATTTATTTATATGATGATACTGAAATAGTCTTAATATCTGGTTAAAAGATTAATCAATACCTTATAGTTGGATTTTTCTATATGAATTTATTGCCGGTATATTCTGTCTAAATTAAAAATAATAATCAATATTTATCAGATTTGTGTAAAATTGTGAGTGCTCTAACAGAACCAAAAAACGACGAGTTGCACTACGGGAGTGCCGGCAGAAGTGAAAACTTGAATATTAACGTTGTGAATTTTTGATATTTTGGAATGGCTAGGGAATAATTTTGCACGAATTGCTTTAATTATCAGCATGAAAGTACTATCATTTATGTGGTAGAATACAATATTCATTTATTGCGCTATCGTACACAAACATGACAACACGAACATCCGCGCAAGCGCCCTGCGCCATCTTATTCGCACAAAGGCTCTGCGCCGTCTTACGAATTTTCGATCAGGTCACATGTCCTGAAGCGGGTTTAGAAGTTTTTACCAATTACAAAAAAGTGCGCAACGCTGTCGACCTTGTGATTTTTTCGTCAGTCATAAAAAGCAGTACAAACTAACACGAATAAGGTTCAACTGCATTACTTATTTCTGAAGCCATGAAGATAGTGTTTGTCAAAGCTGTGTTCTGTGTCCAATGGTTGGGGTTGCTGGTACAGTTGCACATAAGGCCTGTTAATCCAGCAAAAGGACAGCAACAGATGTAGCATACATGGTGTTACAGTGGTAAAAGACAACCATGGCATAACGGTTGTCTTTTACCACTTGTTGCCTTCTTAAAATAACATAAGTATTTCAATATATTATAAAATTCGTTTATGGATTTTCATGGAATAAAACAGCGAACAAGCAAAATTTAAATCAGGCTCTCTGCTGCTGGTAATAATAATATAATAAATGTTTATATACCTAATTATTTTTGTATTAAACACAAAAACAAATTCATAATGTATGTCCTTAATCACATCCGAAAATATGTTAAAAAGGGAAGGAAACAATGCAGTGGGTAATAAATAACTGCTTTGATAAAACAAAATAATGATAAGGAAAAATTGTAAACAATAGCCTGCTATAATGAACCATAATAATTACGGAAAATAAGTTAATCCATACTGGTATTATAAATGCGAAAGTGTATTTGTTTGTCTTTTTGTCATTTCAAAGCGATGTTTTGGGATGATTTTTGTCTTAAGAAATAGTGAGGAGGCTAATATTCATCCCATCTGAGAGCTATATAATTTAAATGTATGGGCGTGGCTGCGGCGATATGTCGTCTCTATATATTATATGAAACGGTAAACCACAAAATAAAAAGAATAACCATACAAAACCTACGTAGTTAAGAACAATCTAGATTATTTCAGTTTTGAAACAAAAAAAATCCGCATTGAAAGCGGTCCACCCGTTCAATAGTTACGACAACATAGACAGACACAAACATCCACACACGTCAAAATTTTATAACATCCCTTTTGCTGTCGAGGATTAAAAAGAGCTCTGTATGTATTTTGAAATTTTGCGAGAGATTTTTCGGGAACATCTGGCTGTCCAAAATGCTGGTGATTAAAATGCTCCGCGAAAAATTGTTAAGTTATAATATATATATATATACTATATACTTTATTTGTAAAGTTATGTTTAGAAGAAAAAAAAGAACAAAAAAATGTTTTCGGTAGAACTCCTCTGTGACTTGGCGCTTCACGAGTAGTAGGTACATTTTAGAATTAGAAGAATTAAATGTTTCGGCGTTAAAAGAATCACTTGTGGTCTACGTGAAATTTTCTCACACTTACTTTTTAAAGCACGTTCCAGAAACCTTTTTAACCGTTTGGAATTTCTAATTTTTCTCCTCTTTTCCACCACAATAAACTATACTATATGAAAACAACCAAAATTGAAAACGACTTAAATTGTAGTACCAAAATAATTTATTATCAGGCGAGCGAAGCTGCTGACATAAACTAGTATTTAATGTACATAATATAATTGGTGTAGGTACTTACGAATTTCCTTGAATTCCTTCCATTCCAAGAATATTATTGACACTAAACAAAATATTTTGTCTGATCCTTACATAGGTATTTTTAAATCCGAAAAAAAAAACAGCAATCTTGTCAATGGGTGTTTGAAAATAAGAATAGTTGGCCTGTTCTCATTTTCAAAAGTGAGACAGGTGAGAAACGGTAGGAAAAAAATTATCGCGTTTTTTTTCTCAGCTACGGGTCCCATCTGTACGATTCCACATAAAGATCAAAAGAGTGTTAATGTCGAGTGGTATTTTACCATTTGTTTACCCAGGGTGTTAGAAAAAGTTCGCGAAAGACAACCCAAAAACCGCATTCTCCTACACCATGATAACGCTTCTTCACGCACGACCAACAAAACAAAGTCATTTTAGCTTCCCAAAAAGTACATCTCGTCACTCATCCTGCGTATAAAATACAGAAATCAAAGATTTGGTGAGAGGTTTTACTTTTACCAGCTCCGCAGAGGCAGTGAAAGCGTTCAATCAGCACGTAGGAAACATGCCTTCATTTGTGGGGTCCTCCTGTTTTAAAAAATGGTTTGGTCGCATAAAAAAATGTTTAAAATGTAAAGGAGATTATTTTGAAAAGCAATAAACATAATATTTTGGTCATAACATGTTGATTTTTTAAGTTACGCTTAACTTATAGTGTGACCTCCGTATTATCATAAAGTATCTTCACGTCCATATCCCAAAATGCTAGAGAGAGGCACAACCAGGTCACCCACAACTAACCGAAGACTCTAAGTCTCACTGTGATAAGATTCAGCCTCTGTGGTCAATACCAGAATCAATCTCAATTCAATTAAAAAAAGTGTTTATAAGAAATAACGTGGTCCAGGATTGGGTGTGTGTTTGGTTGACAAAAGGCTTGGCTACTATAACATTGTGGGACTCAGTGCTAGTTATCCAGTCGTAGGAAAAAGTTGTTTATATTATAATATTGGAAAAATACATTTTCCTTTTATTGCCAGATCAGGGGATCGAACCTGGGATCTCATGAAATCAAGTCCAACAAAAGCATTAAGTAAAAAAAAAAACAAATAATCATTAGTGATAGCTAAAGTGAAACAGGTAGTTATTTTAAGAAATTAAAATAAGAAAATAAAAAACTAAAGGGAAACTAAAAAAACGTGTTTTAGTTAACTTTAAAAACTATTTTCTTAAACAATATAACGTCTCTCTGGTCTAGCGGTCCGGGTGTTGGACTTGACTGCATGAGGCCCGGGTTCGAATCCCGGGTCGACCAACAAAAAGAAAAATTGGATTTTTCCAATTTTCTAATAAAAAAAAAGTTGGTCGGGATTGGAAATGTGCCCGGTTGGCAATAGGCTTGATACCTATCACATTGTGGGACTTAGTGTCTTCGGCTAGTCGTGGGTGCCTTGGTTGTACCTCTGCCTACCTCTTCGGGGACATGGGCGTGAAGATACTAATATAACGTAGACTAAATCCATTTAATTTTGTTTTAGGCACAACTTTGGAAGACAGTGGTTACTCCAAATGGGGCAATGGACAGCCAGACGGAGGTGATAACGAGAAATGCGGTTCCATGTTTTACAATGGAAGCCTGAACGACATCAGCTGTGATCAAAAATGTTTCTTCATTTGTGAACATGAAATAGAAATACTTCAAGAAGCTTTAACTTTGAAATTTGGAGAAAAACAATAATTACTAACTTATTTTAAGATTTTATATAACTATTTGTAAATAAAAGTAAATTACTAAATTTTGTTTAATATACTGACTTAATAGTCAGCAAACATATCTTTCGGTTTTACTGGTTAAAAATCAAATTCAAAAATCTAAATAAATTTATTCACGTAGAAAAGATTCTAGTGACGCGTCTATATTTATAATTCTAAAAACTTCTACCGGATCGGAACACTCACTAGAAGATCCGGCGAAAGAGACTCAGCGGGCTTGTCTTATTTCTATATAATTAACAAAAGTATATTACATATAATTAATTTGTCGAGATTGATATGAAGAAAATGAGATTGTATGGTAAAAGCACATAATCTGCAATATATGCAATACTAGCTTTTACCCGTAGCTTCGGTAGCATTTAAGTCATTAAAATAGTATTCTATGTTACTTATGTACTGTAATGTACACAACATTATCTTCACGCCCATATCCCCGAATCGGTAGGCAGAGGCACAACCAGGGCACCCACGACTAGCCGAAGACACTAAGTCCCACAATGTGATAGGTGGCAAGCCTATCGCCAACTGGGCACATTTCCAATCCCGACCAACATTTTTTTTTATTAGAAAATTGGAAAAATACAATTTTCTTTGTGTTGGCCGACCCGGGATTCGAACCCGGCACCTCATGCAGTCAAGTCCAACACCCGGACCGCTAGGCCACAGAGGCGATAGAGATTTTTTTTTTGAATAATTTAAGTGGACAAAGCTAGGCACGTTTTGTTTTATTTTTTAAGCATTTGAATAGAAACCTTAGCGTGAAACTTTAATAAAAAACCCGTGAGCTATAAGATTCGGCAGTAATATCGCTGACTATTACATTTATTCTAAAATTAAAGACACGTTCTTTAGCGCCAGCTCTGGGTTTTTTGAATGGACTGTGACCGTCTTTTCGAATAAGAAAAAAAAAACATTTCTTGATAGTAAGAGATAATCTGTAGACTACCACACTAAACTAGACATTTATGACACGAAAATGATTTGCTGAATGTGTTGCTAAGCGCATAACTTCTAAACGACTGCACCGATTTGGATATATTTTATTGTGTTAGTGGTTGTCATAAGAAGGTTCTTATGAAGAGAAAAACCGGCGAATTCCCATTTCACATCGTCTGTTCTGTTATGAACGGATACACCAAATTGGTCAATTCTTTTTTTGTCAGGTTAGTTGCTGACGGAAAGTTTTTATAAAGAGGAAAGCCGGTAAAATTGCAAGGAAAGTAGAAAAAATTTTTGTTATACACACTTTTAGTAGCTGTTCAGCGATTCCAAGTTTGTCGGGTCGGCTAGTGCTATACAAATGTAATATCTTCGTGGCTATCCTGTGGCTCGGTTGTTTAACGATCTAACGATTACTCTACTCTCCGGACTGGAACATGATGACACTTTCTTTGTGGCGGCAGAAATGGCTAACGCTCTGGATTCAACCCGGACAAATTTATGTACACCAGTCTAGTACTATGGGTCTGGATAGTCATTACACATTTAACCCATATCACCTCCTACAAGCTGCCAGGAGGGGAGGTGGATAGTCTATTTTAGACAGAAGACCCGGACCTACATGGGGAAAAAATGTTAATGGATACCAGTGTTTTTTACTCTGTACCGTTCATATTTATTAGTCATAAAAAAATACGTCGAGTTTTGGCGCCATCGAGAGAAAAGATGGTCGAAGTTTTTTCATAATTATTGAAGTTCGTGTTAAAATTGAGTGAAATTAGTCAATTTTGGTGGCAATTTGTACAATTTTGTTCAGTGAAAGTGCACAAATGAAATAATCATGAAGAAATTAGCGTATCGTATATTTCCTCGTTGCCACCAAATCTCATTACATGAGCTTGTGTAAAAAGGCCACCGCTTTACCCAAGAGCCTGACATGACTTACTGATGACTTATGACTGATGACTAATTATAATTGATATAAAATTTGATGCAAATTTCTACTTGACTAATGGCAAAATACTAACGAGATTGCCAAAACCTAAAGAAAGAAAGAAAGAAAGAAAGAAAGAAAAATAACGTCAATTATTGACAGCTTTTGAAATTAAAATGTCACAGCATTCACGTCATTTTAATTAGGAAAAACATGTGACATGTTCGGCAAAAGTGTTAATTTTATTCTAAACTGTGAAATATACTTTTAACGCCAGGTCGGGTGTTTTTTAATGGAACGCGTGATCCTTTCTTTCAATTTTCCTTACAAGTGCAAACGTATTTTAGTTTTTCAAGTTTTATTTCATGAATTCTTTATACAGTTGTAATGTCAACCAGTTGCAAGTAGTAGAAATCACGAAAATATTAAGGAGCAAATTCGTATATAATAATCAATATATAATCTTCAATAGTAACCTTCACGATGACGCCAATTTTGCAATTCGTAATAAATTAACTCAAAAGTTACGTCATTTTAACATTACGGCTTAATTATTTCGGCAGCTCGAGCTCATTCGTCAAAGCTGTCACTTTTTCACAACTTCAACAATGCACGCGACTTTGCCCACTCAACGACATAGGGCTACGATATTTTTTTTTAGAATTTATTTTTATGATATTGAAAGGCAAACAAGCAGACGGATATCCTGATGATAATAAATTCACGCCGCCTAGAGACACCAAAGGTGTTATTGGTGCATTGCCAACCTGAGGCCGGGATGTTATGCTTCGAGCGAAAGTAAGCTACCTTATTCTCCGAACCGGAACACGTCAATGACAAGTACTGACTTTATGGTGGCGGGAATAGGTAAGGCAATGGTACCAGTCCGGACGAGTCGCTGCGAAACTTTACCACCTTCGTCAGATGACACGGTGTTAGTACGGTAAGCCTATTCTTGCCTTGTATGAGCTGCCTGGCAGGAAGACAGATGGTCTATTCTGCAAAATAGCCGGGTCAAACACGGGGATACGAAATACGAGCAAGTGGGCATGGTAAGGAGTCCACGGACAAAAAAATTACATGATAGGGGAGCCCAAGAGGGGATTTGGAAAGTTACTCAGGTGCGTGAGCCGTGAAGTTATGATGTCAGAGATACTTTGTGCCCTGGTTAAACACATATATTATGTAACAAGTCTACGGTAGATAGGACTAAAAATTAATCTACCTTTAAATTAATTTATAATAAATTATGAAACTTATGTTCATAAATAAATAAAATGTTTTGGCTGTGATTTAAATGTACATTTTTATAGAAATATGTAACTTCTTAAAATTGACTAAATATTTGCACACCACAATGTGGTAGAATATGTTGTATTCTTAAATATCTTTATAACAACTTTTTAACAAACATATTCCGCAAATAAATAATTTTCATTTCATTTCATTTCAAAGTCTTCATATGGAAGCACTCGTGTAGGGTAGCTTATCTATTTTTTTGAGCTTGAAAATATGCTGGAATATATCAGGTTAAAGTACGTTCGGTTTAACCAGGTCCAAATATTCCGACGATTTGAGAGTAACGTATGATATGATACGATACTAGCTGGTCAGAAACTTGGTCGAATCAAATGTTCATGAAACCAGTCATCTATGTCCATTAGCTATATCGGCGACCTGCCTGATTGACATTTTTTAATCGTTTTTAATCACATTAGTCATGTAGACAGAATTGGAAAAAACATTATTCACTTGAACCACACATGTGGTATTTGTGTGCGTCGACGTTTTTTTTAAACTACAACCGGATCGGAACTCGAGACTATTAATATCTGATGGGCTCATATGCGATCAAGACATGGCTTTAATTGTTCTTTTACGGCCAATGTTAACAATGTATCTCAATCTAATGGATTTCAAGCAATCTAGATAGCTGCGTATCCGCCGGCCAATATACCTCATTCCCATATTTATCCTGTGCACAGATATATTATAGGCAAGCGATAACATAAAAATGGATCAAAATATCAATCTTGGACAGCAAGTTTTGGATTAGGTTTGATTATTAATATTGGCCGTTAGCTATTAACCGACCGACTAAAATATAAATGTCACATGACGATTTTTAATCCATATTAGTAGCTTTCCATGACACTGTAGTAACCGCAAGTTTAACATCCTGGGTTCCCCACCCCCAAAAGGTGTGTTGTAACCTTTCAGATGTGGCTATGCTCTTTGTAAAAAAATCCTGAGTCTTATCCGTTTGGAACTATTTAACTTCAGTTAAAGATCTGTGCTATTAGTCTGAATTTGATAAAAGATTTTTCCCTGTTATGAAATTAGTTCAAACCCTATTCTAATCGATTTAGTAGTTCTCCTTTTATATATTTTATATAATGTCAAGGACCAACGATTCGGAAAAAATGTTTTTGAATTAGAAGACTAACACATTTATTTTTTATAGAATATTTTAAATGCAAATATTACGCAGTATGTGTGGCCGTCTGCACATACTACGTGATACAGATAACTAATTAATATATTTAATATTTATAGTCTAACTAGCAGTTCCGGTGAACTTGGTCCACCCGTTCATTTTGAATGGGAAAACTTGAAAGTATTTTTCTAGTTTTCTCGCAGACGATGGGAATTAAAAATATGTTATGTCCGTCTCCTAGCTCTTAAACTACCTCCCCGTAAATTTTTTGCAAAATCGGTTAAACCGTTCTTGAGATATGATTAGCGTAACTAACATAACTTTCTTTTAAATATAGATATTTATAAATAAATGTCATGGTCAATACAGACCTTAATTATGGCTGCTAATTGAGAAAAAAGTCTCTGTTTGAGCAAAAAATATGGTTACTTTGGCATATAAGTAGCAATCCAGCTGCCACTTAGACCAGGTTCAAACTCCACCACTTTGTTACAGAAAATCTAACTGTAATATCAGAGATTAGTAAATATAGATTAGTAATTATATATATTGTCTTTGGTAATATTGAACCTTCGTTTGCCTCTTAGGTTGGTAGTAGTGCCGTAAGCATAAAATAAACCTATGGTAAACCTAAAGTAAATTGTAGTATGAGGTCCCGGTTTGGATTCCCGGGTCGGGCAACGCAAAGAAAATGTGGTTTTTCCAATTTTCTAACAGAAAAAATGTTGCTGGGGATTGGATATGTGTGGCGAGAAGTTACTTACTTACTTACTAATTTAGTTGTATTTTTTATGTGTTTGTTGGATTTATTCTGGATTTGATGACTTCTTGATGTGATAAATCAGCGAAATAGCAAAGGGCTCGTCTGATAATAAGAGATAGCCGTGGACTATAAACACCATTGGTGTATGTGTGTCGATGTCCTTGCCGGGATGTTAGGCCTATTGCACAAGTCTACCGCGGTCCCTCTGGGCCAGTACGTGATACCGTTATTATGGCTGAAGGAATAGGTAAGGCGGTGAATCCCTACCGGGTAATCTACCACCGCCTGCGTTGTTTAATTTTTGGACTTTTGGACGCAACACAAGATGAAAGCAAACAGTTTGAAACTAACTGACTTTAAAAATAGAAGAGGTTTTTAATTCGACTTTGTTTTTTTCTTATGTTTGTTTAACTTACTCGGCCAATAATAAACCGATTTTCATATTTCTGTTTTAGGAACATAGGTCATGATTTTGAGGCAGTCCCGTGGTAATTTTATCATGATTCAACTAGTATACGTCGCTCATAGACACCAAAGATTACAATGGCGCGTTGGCAGCTTAAGATTACGTTAAGCTGTAATAAGTTTACCAGCTTACTACAATTTTAACCGGAACACATTAGTAGTATCTTCATTGATGATATGGCGATAATAGTATCACTACAAAGTACAAAACAAAGTAACTAAAAGAAATAATTTGTAATAACTTTTTTGTGACATTTGAAGCAATAAATGGTTGATTTATTGATCTTTAAAACTACGCAAAAGATTTTGATATTTTTTTAATAGACAGACTTCTGAAGGAATGAATGAATGAGTAAATACACTTTCTTAAGAACCAAAATTTACAAAAAACGCTTAAATTAACACAAAGGATAGTTTTTATCCCGAAGAAATGCTCCTGTGGAAACATTAAAACTAGTAGGTAGTTTATAATTTATGTTTCTAAAAACGAAGAGCATTGCTGATGTCAACATGCAACAGTTCATGGACCCGTACCCATACACATTGCAATTAAAAAAAATACATTCACACGCAGTGAGAAATCTTTATTAATATTCGTAGTAGCACATATCTGTAAGTACATACTAATTAAATACTGGAGTGCGTCGTTTCAGCCTAGGTGATCTAGATAATCCTTTATCAATGACAAGGGTTGCCACCTACTTATTATTATTATTATTTATTAGTGGTCGCCCTGTGGTCGAAATTTAACCATAATAAATATTAATTATTCAATACAAATTCAAACATTATCAAGGTTCTATTGTCAATTATCTTTTTGACAAAAATACCATCTTCAATCAATACCAAAAACTTTGTTCCCAAACATAATGAATTTAGTTTGTGCGCCATCTGTGATCTTTTATCGTTATCAATATATTTATTTGTGTGTACCAAATGTAGCTCGGTGAAGTTGCAAAAAATCGCGAGATTAGCAACAATTTAGTCATTCAAAAAAAATGGTAGAATTGAAATGTTTTTTTTTATTTAATGCAATTCATAAGCATCATTATTGTAAAATATTAGCTTTCTGCTCTTCTCCTACATATAAACATTAAGTGTACCAAATTTCATACTCCTCTGTCATCGCAATTTTCGTAAAAAGGGGTTCAAAATTTTTGCTTTACATGGTCACCATAATATTAAGATGATCATATGTATTATACATTATTATTGTTATAATTATAGTTGAAATGTATTGGTTATTTAAGGTAAGTATCTTCACGCCCATATCCCCGAAGAGGTAGGCAGAGGCACAACCAAGGCACCCACGACTAGCCGAAGACACTAAGTCCCACAATGTGATAGGTGGCAAGCCTATTAATTAAGCCTATTATTATTATTATATTAATATTTATTTAAGGTAATAAAAAATAGCATGCCTTTAAAATAAAATAAAGCTTACTATTGGAAAAATGGAACAAGATTGATTTGGTACGTATTTATTTTTTAAATTAGACCATAAATATTTTGTACGTGGTGGTCAGTCCGCCATCGAACTTCGACTCATGTGGTCTCGGGGTTGATCCCAGGGTAGGGCAGAAAAAGAAAATGTGTTTTTCCAATGGATATGTAAACGGTTCGCGATAGGCTTGCCACCTATCGCACTTAGTATCTTCGGTTAGTCGTGGGTGCCTTGGTTGTGCCTCTGACTACCTTTTTGGGGATACGGTACGCGATAAATATAACATTGAAAATGTAAAAATATAAATTAAGAGTTGTTCCATAGAGTAAAATAATTTAATATAAATGGAAGTAATTACAACACGTATCTAATAATAAATGATAGATGGCAACCCTATCCGTTACCATCAATGTACAGAAATAAACATGCCATTTCCCAATGGTAATCCCTTGTCCAGTTTACTCATGCAACCAATAACTCGTTTCTGCGACTGCCCACCCACTTCCACAACGTCACTTGTTACGAAAGGCCCAGGACTTAACCAGTTTTGAATCCACCGGTTTTATAACAATTAACGTGTTTGAAAATAGCCAAGAGGTAATTCCTATAGTGGTTTTTCCATTTAAACTTTTCTTAACTGTTAACAAATGTGTCATAATTTCTAACCGTCATGTAATAACATTGTAAAACCCGGCCAAGAACGAGGTTTATTCAGATTGAGTATTTTCTAGAACCAAATAGTGTTTAATTGGTTTTCCGCGTTGGTCCGTATTCCTTAGGTAAAATAGTCTCTCTGTTTGGCAGTTTGTAAGAGGGGAGTATAAGTTTAATCAGTCTTTGCCAAAAAGAACACTGGCGGTAAATTGCTATGCTTCTGTTCAAGTCAATCGCCTTACCTATTCCTGACACTTAGCACTTACGTGCTCCTGTTTCGAAGGTAGGGCAGCTGGTAGACTTGCACTATAGATCTGACATCCCAGCTACACGACAGTGCCTTAAAGGTATATCTCTTACCGTCAGATGAATCGTGTACATATTCAATTATTTAAATCAGACAAAAACGCGTAAAATACAAGAATGTATATCGCGAAATGTTTGTTCTATTGCAAGGATCGTGGTCACGAAAAGACTGATGTGGCGAGTTTCCTCCGTCTGTCTAAGGTTTATCTACCACCATTAATGTTTTTCATCGCTATACATACTCCCACTTGTTATTCCATGCCACACTAATATCTGTATTTATTCAAGTCAACGGACAAACACACGAGTCTCTTGATGGTAGGAGACCACCATGACCTATAGACACCATAGATGTTACAAGTTCCGCTGCCCGTTTCCGGCATGTTATGCCAATGGTATGTGTATTTTTACTAAAAGTGAGAAGTGCTATGATAATTATTAAGATGCCTTTGTTTTGACTCGTGTTAAGTCAAAAGTATTTTGAAAAATGACTGATTGCATTACATCTCTAAAGTGCAACATGGGTATCTCTATTCTAAAGCTTGCATTGGTCGGTCGAGCGGTTCAATAGAGGCCTACGCTACAGATTGACAACGAAGCTCAGGGTCGATCGGTACAAAAACAAACAATTATGGAAGATATCTAATTCCTATTATGTCTCTACAATTCGTACAGCTGTTAATTAAATTTGTATTTTGAAATAACAATGTTGCTCATTGCGTGCTTTTTACACGCGCTTTTTGCGCATGTTGAAAATCAATTATTTTTTTACATATATACCCGTAAATGCGCATATACTTAAAACCGGTGTAGTTCCTCAACCATGTCACGGATAATGCGAGTCAACATTTAAAATATATAGCGTTAATCTTAACATGTCTGGGTGTGACTACCCCATCTTTCACTGGTGAACATCTAATAATTTTGGTGGTGTACGGTTCAGTATGTCGTCCAACTCATATGTTTTGCCTAGTCATCATATATGTTTGTATAAATGTAAGCATTTACGTCAGAATAGGAGTAGATCATATCAAACAATTGACTAGGTTTCATTTAGGCCCGTATATTAAGCAATCTATCATATATCACCCGGGGCCAGCATCAGGCACCAGTCATCACTATCAGTATAATACCAGCAAAGGTACACCTCACAGGTGGTAAAGTGTGATACCTCAGCTCGCCCGGATTGATACATCCATATCAATTCCTGTTGCCACATCTTCCAAGTGTACTCATTTTGTTAAAATGCATTAAGAAATTTCTCATAAGATCAAGATATACGAAATCGATTTTGAATATTACAAATTACGTATAATTTGAACAACAAAGAACCTTCACCATCAGCAAGGTCCATCAAGGTACCGAATGATGCCATAAAAACATCTAATTACATCAGCTCTTTCATCTCTATTCTCCTTTTATTATCAGCCAATAGTTTTGGGGTATTGGTCCCGCGTTGGTCTTGAGCCTGATCAAAATATACATATTCTAGGTATAGTCTAACTGTCTGAGTGTATGGCAACGAAAAAGATGCGAAAAACTAACTAAAAAGTATACTTATCACTGACATTGTGATTGTTACAAGGTTTGGATTTAATGGTTGTACGATTTACTCGTCTATTGTAAATACCTAAGGGTATTAATGGGGCGTTTTCAGCCTAAAGTTTACATATTGTGTTTTTAAGGCAGGAAAGGCTTAAAGTCGGGTACTTTGAAAACAAATTTCAGTCTAAAGGTTAAAAAGAGTTAAGGAGGTAAGATATGTGTGAATCCTGATAATAAGATAAGATAGCTGGTAGTTTAAGGTAGACAGGGTTAAACTTAATTATAGTTTCTAAATGTTTTGTTAATAAATAATTAAACTAGTTATAAATGTAAATAATTGGCTTAAAATTAAAACATATGTCATTAAATAATATTTTTCATAAATGTTATAATATTTGCATACCAAAATATGCTGATATACTTAAATATTTTTGTAACGTCTCATTTATACACATATTCCACAAATAAATAATTTTCTTTCTTCTTTCTTTCTTTCTTCACCATGGATGTCGAAACACCATAAAATTGTAAGCTGGTACCACAAATGCCGTCTTCGCCACAACTTTTTCCCCGTGTTGGATCGGGCTCCTTTGCAGAATATACCATCTGCCTTCCTGCCAGGCAGCTCGTAAAAGGCGAACATAGGCTTACCGCCACTAACACCGTGACATCCTACTAGGTGGTAGAGTTATGCAGCGACTCGTCCAGATTGGTACCACCGCCTTACCTGTTCCTGAAGCCATAACGTCAGTGCTTGACGTTACGTGGGTCGGAGGGTTAGGTTTGCTCGAGGCCTAACATCCCGGTCTCAGGTTTGCAACCCACCATTACCACCTTTGGTATATCTAGGCGGAGTGAATTTCTTACCATCAGGAAATCCGTCTGCTTGTTTGCCTTCCAATATCATAAAAAACTCACACACGCCACACATACCTGGAATCCCTGTTTCTAGGTACGAACCTTTAAAACTGTATACTTTAGTTGTATTTAAAGTTTAAATCTCTAACCTTATGATCCTTGCAACTACTCTACGCCTTTCAGTGCAGCCAAAACGTCTTTAGCCGTCATATGTGATGGTGGGAGTCTTTCCTCAATTCCTACCACTATCCACATGTCACCCTAGGTGTTACAATGACAGGCTACTCACACTTATTTATTTTTTGGTATATATATATTTCTTGAGACAGGCCAAACTTCGTAGTGCTTCAGGGTGCCAGGGATTTAAGGAATTAGAGTCTTAATTTTAAATATGTACAGACTGCGGTTCCTAAACAAGCGTAATATTATATAAGTATTGTCTTTATTGTAATTATATTACCAATACAAAAAAGTACAATCTCAATATATTATGATAAACAATTTCGAAGAGATATAGTTTAAATCGCCTCTATAGTCTAGCGGTTCAGTTGTTGGACTTGACTGCATGAGGTCCCGGGTTCGAATCCCGGGTCGGGCAACCGGAATCGGAAAATTGGAGTTTTTCCAAATTTTCTAAAAAAATAATGTTGCTCGGGATAGGATATGTGCCCGATTGGCGATAGGCTTGCCACCTATCACATTGAGGGACTTAGTATCTTTGGCTAGTCGTGGGTGCCCTGGTTGTGCCTCTGCCTACCTCTTCGGGGATATGGGCGTGAAGATACATATAGTTTAAATTGATTGGTGTGATGCATGATATATTTTCGTTAATGTTTCATGAGTATGAAATAAATTTTTGAATAAATATTTGTAAGTAATTAAATAATTTCCAGCCATGCTATAATTCGTAATAATCCTTCTCGCTCAAATATCAAATATTTTAGGATATACTCGCCTTAAACTAGTTAGCATTCCCCGTGATGGTCCGGCCTCCTTTGTAGAATAGACAATCTGTCGTCCTGTTTCAGGCAGCTCGTAAAAGGCGAGCATAAACTTACCGTCACCAACACTAGTGACTAGGTGGTAGAGTTTTTACCCTTACCTACTGCCTTACCTATTCCTGCCGTCACAACGTCAATCATTTTAGTGTCTCTAGGTGGCGTGAATTTCTTACTATTAGGAAATCTGTCTGCTTGTTTGCCTTCCATCATCATAAAAAAATAGCTATCGTTGTTCCTATCTCCCAAACACAAATATGCGGATGGTGAGCACTGGCGTGTTGGCGACAGAGAGAAATAAGGTATATGACGGCGATTAATATTCTTGTGATTCACGTTTGTTAAAACCAATAAAACAAACTTTTAATTAGAAAATCTTTATTTACATTTAATACACCGTGTCATGTATATATAAGAGTATATTCGTATAAAAATATATATTTGTATAAAAAATATTTTATGACACTTGCCAGTTTTTATCTGGAAAGTATAGCATTAAGTAATTATTATCTTTTAAGAGTTTTTACTGACATGGACAAAATTGTTTAAATTAAGAAAAAAAGTATAACCCTATTTCAAAAACTAACAGCCAAAAGTGAAAACCTAACTTTAACTTTAAATCAATAATTTGAATCCAATTAAAATACTCTAATTAAAAAGTAAACAAAATACACGCACAGACTTTTTTTGGCTATTCTATTCGCTTTGATTTCGTCTATTCGCTATTAAATCAATAGATGTTTTCCAGGTTTCCTTCAATTTTTCCAAGATATAATCGTCATTAAGTTTCATATCCTGATTTCCTTGTCCTTGATATATCAATTCCTTTCAAAGTAAAGAATTATCGTAACCGACACTATGGATTTTACTGCAGCGTCATTAGAAAGATGTAGGTTGAGAAAATCAGGAAAAATTTAAGGAAAATATCATAAACAACACTCACTTTATGTGTGCAATGTTAGTAGTTAGGGTTTTTAAACTGGTATAAAATGTATGTAGATAGCTTAATACAATTTTTATTTTTTAAACTTGCAAAAAAATTATATAGTATAATATCAATTTTGTATAAAAAGATAATTACGGATGTAATTTTGTGTCATGTTCTGTTCTTGTATAATGTCATGTCTTAAATACATTTATTTAAAATGGTAACGAACACTTTTAGTCATAAAAATACTCTATAATTAAACTACTGTTCCTGTCAATATCACACAATATTGAGTCGTCTGACACTATGTCACTGAAATGACAGAAACATTTTAAAGTAATTTTTTTTATTTCAATTAATTAAAATCCAGACGGTTGTAAACACTGATTTTAAATATTGGTTTCCGCCTGTCTGAGCTGTAGATTTAATTCAAACTTGATAATAATTGGAAGATGCAAACGAAATTTCATCCAAGTTCACCTTTGTTTTGAATTGTGTTTACAACCGTCACTAACATATTTATAGGAGACATACAAAAATGTCAAATTGGACTTGTGTGTTGGGGATTTGACACATCTCAGAAAATGTCTTCTTCTGTATAACTAATTTACCATCTTATTACATTTCTTTAGAAATAAATTTCCCCACCACGGGCACGAATTTGACTATGGAGTCGCTGTACGACAGAATTTCCCGGATAGCACCCACACTCCGTACTGTCAGATATATTAGCAGTATGTACCAGAATACTGTTACTAATAAATCTAAGTAGTATAATCTGAAACAAATATGCATGATTATTTCAATTCGTCGTCTTTATTTTGTAGGTACATTTGTTACACTTGAAATACGTCAACAGTAAAAATACATTAAAATTATTTTTTACAAGCATATACGGTAGGAAAAAAAAATATTACAACCTTTAAAAACACCTTACATCAAACATTGCAAAAAACAAACACATAACAAATACATAAACAAATCTTGTCTCAACAGCATCCTAATGTATAACAATAATATAAACAAACCATGCAGGTAGTCAAAAAAAAAATAGATGAGTTAGAACCAGGTTATGGTTTTTCCCTAAAAACAGGAAATATATAATTTAAAAAAGTAAGAAATGCAAAATTTATTCGGCAATGAAATTATAATAAATAAGTAATGATTAATGAATCTATGAATATGAATAATGAAATAATTAATGAATCACATGTAGCTCATGATTCCGAGATGGTCCTATAAAAAAACCCATCAAAATAAGTTTGTTGGTGACCTAGTAATTGTGTTACAAGCATACAAATAAAATACAGTTGAATTAATATACTCCTCCTTTTTGACGTCTATTAAAAAGAGTGTAGATACTTTTTAAAGTATTCGAAGGTAAGCAACCTGAATTGTAATGGTCTGTTCCTCATCTGCGTCTGGATTTTAAACCTATGTTCAAGATATATTATATACTTTTATAAGAGAATTTTGTCTTTTACTATGAAAACCTCCCTCTATATTCGTCTTAGATGACGTTTTTTCTTACTATATTCAGCTAATAATATATCATTAATAAAATGCATAAGTACCTTCACGCCCGTATAGGTAAAGGTACAACTAAGCCAACCACGACTAGCCGAAGACTAAGTCCCACAATGTAGTCCGGTGGTAGTTTTAGTATTATATAGACTCGTCACAAGTGCCTCTTGTAAGGTGAATGTGTACAAAAATATTTTTTATTCTATGCAGTGTGATAGGTGGCAAGCCTATTGCCTACCGGACAGATACCTAATCCCAGCTAACGTTTTGCATTTGATGCCTGACCTGGGATTCGAAACCTGGCTTCATGAAATCAAGAATATATACTTACATATTATTCTGTAATCTTGCTTTCGGTAGATTCTCGAGTTTCTCCTTAAGGCAGTACAACTTCCCTCCAATCATACAATTTTCTATATATGGGACTATATCGATGACCTTCAAATCCATGGGGAAGGTCGCCATGTCTGTCGGGTTCAGGCTCGTGGGGAGTGACTTGAAGTTGTGAGTATCGAACCACCACTCGCGGGTAGTGAAGTATTGCAGGACTTCCAGACCAAGTGATATACGGTTTTGTATCCTTACCATACTGAAAATAAAAAGAGCCATAAGATTTTAAACTTAAATCGTCGCGAATTAATAAGATTTTTAATTATTTATAAGGGATACTCACGATCTCTTTTTATTTTATTTGTCGATATTTCGGCCTAGTTGCATAGGCCGTGGTCACGACGGGAATAAAAAGAGATCATGAGTATCCCGTATAAATAATTAAAAATGTTAAAAAGAGCCATTTTAGAGTTTCCATTGTCGGTTCTTGGTAGAACTCCATTACAGTTAATGTGAAAAACTACGAGTTTTTAAAAAAAGTTTAAAAGTGTAAGTATAAAAATTTCGATATAAATTTTAAATAATGCTAAAAGTTTTGATTAGAGTTTTGTTTTTAAGCTATTGCATGGCTTCTAACAATGGCCTTGAGCGTCGAGACCGAATCCAGAAATTCCGTAACGAAAATAACCTAACATCCCCCACTCCGACTGGCACAGCGATGATAAATACATAAAATCAATAAATATCCCTGGACAAGTTACACAAATTGAATCTAAACCCAAAGTAAGTAAATTTATGCTTGTGTTATGGGTGTTAGTCAACGATATTAATACATAGAAATACTTAAATAGATACCAGAATAAATTTAACAAACACCCAGACCCAAAAATGCAGACATCTAATGCTCATCACACAAAAGCCTGCCCCCGTCGGGAATCGAACCCGAGCCTCAGGGTTATCCGGCGTAGTTAGGCGTGCACGCTAGCCATCTATCAATGAATAGCAGAAGTTTTAATGACTTTTTGATCACGCTTGTCTCTTTTGTCTCTAGTTTAGCAACTCGCCTCTAGGTGGCATTGGTTGTATCGGCGTTACTCTCCCTCTTCGCCCCGCAATCTGGTGACACATGCCCGCTTATGCAATAGCTTTACCGCGGCAGTCTCCGAGTGCCACACGTATTTTTTTTTATTGGAAGGTAAAATATCATATGGAATTCATTCTACTAGCAATATGATTGACGCGTTATGGACCTAAGGCTGGCTTTTACTCTTAAACCTGGAACACGACGGTGACGAAGATAGTGACAAACAGGACAACTCGAACAAGTCGAGGGTACTCTACGAAATAATTTGACAGGTAGATGATTAAGCTTTATTACTAAAAAAGCTGAATAGTATGCAAAACATGTACACTTACAATTTCTTTTGTCCAAATATCAACATTAAGAAATCGATGAAATAGGCCGGAACAATATGATAGAAGAACACACACAGCTGATGAATGAATTTGTTGTGTCGAATATCGCCATTAGGGTACCAGAGCGGCCCTTCGAATGGGAATTTACGGACCGAAGCTTTCCCCACATCCAGGATTTCCTTCCAAGTAATGAACTTATCTTCCGCAGTTGAAAGATTAAAGACCGGGATTTCTGAAGATCTGCAATTATATAAATAGGTAAACATCTTTGGATAAAGTAAGGAATGTACGTGCTGGAAATATGGATGTTTTAAATATCCATGGGCAAATTTCACACATTGCTCTAACCCCAAAATAAATAAGATAGTCCGGTGAAGTTGTAAAAACCGCGAGGCTAGCAACATATTAGCCATGTCAAACGATAAATAAATACATTATAATATGTTTGTGTTATGGGTTTTAGACATAGATAGTAATACAAAGAAATACTAAACAGTATAAATTTATTAAATACATAGGCCCTGATGTACTAACATCTAATTTTCATAACACCAATTCTAGCCCCCGCCAGGAATTGTTCCAAAGCCTCGTGGGTGGACGCTGTGGTCAGACGTATACACTTACACGAAAACCAATGGAATGGTCGAACAAATGTTGAAATTTGTGTAAATACAGCAATAGCTTAGTTTCCAATTACTTTTTATACCAAAACTCCTTTCTCATGTAAAGTATTCCCAAAGTAGGTTCTCCTTTAAAAGTTTTATTAATTAACATAGACTAAATTACGCTTAGGTTTAAGGGCGCATTGCATTTACACAAATTGAATCTAACCCAAAGTAAGCAAATTTTATGTTTGTGTTATGGGTGTTAGTCAACGATTCTGATAGATGGAAAAACTTAGATATATAGCAGAATAAGTTTATTAAGAACCTGGGCCTGGAAATTCAGACATCTAAATGTTCCCACTCCGGGAAACGAACCCGTACCTCGCGATTGGTTGACAGAGTTTGACCCCAACTATAACAACGCTTGCATTGTCAAGAGATAATTGAAAATTGCGGGTTTTTATGGCAAAATATAGCGAACATGCACGAGGCTCCCCGGACGGTAAAAAATAACCGTAAGGGTCTGACTACAACCACACGCCTCGACGTCGTCAACGTAACAGTAACGTGGCACGGGAAAAAAGCAATGAAGTTATTACCTCTCTTTTTTTTTGTCCAAGTGGTAGGGTATGACGATAAGAGCGTTGATGGCGATGTCCACAGAGATCACTTCGGCGTGGTAGTGACCGTAGCAGTGCATGGTCCTGATGACGCCCTTGCCAGCCCCCACCATCAGACCCACGGGTCCATTCAAGTTATCCACCCACCCTGGGAGCGGTTCCTTGTACGCTGGTGTTACTGTAAAACATTATCCTATTAATATTTAAATGCGAAAGTTTGTATGTTTGTTACTCCTTCATACAAAACCTGCTAAACCGATTTTCACTAAAATTTGGCGCACACATAGAGGGCAACTTGGACTAATACATAGGATAGTTTTATCAAGAAAATATGATCCTGTGTGACCATTAATCACGCGGGCAACGCCGTAGGCAACAGCTAGTAATTAAACACTGCATGTAAATCATGATTTTATGTATCAGTTAAGTGTAACAATAATATAGTAGAACTGCATTCAAAACATTAAAAATATTTCTAAAGCGTTGTGCTCGCCTTTGTCGTGTTTCATGCCGGAGATTAAGATAGTAGACTTACCTACAGATATTGATCAAAATTCCGACTATAAGATGGCAATGCACCAGTAACATCGATGGTGTCTAAAGACGACACGTACAGTCTCTTACCATCGATAAGGCCGCCTTGTTCGCTGTTATATTTTTTTAGGTTTGATGATACATTTTTCAGGTCATAATTCCGAGAAGATCCCATACACGTTTTATCAATTTGCAACAAGTGGTTTTTGAGTTATACTTCATAAAATATACTCAAAAAGCTCTTCTCTTATCTATTATCGCCTCCGTGATCTAGCGGTTCAGTTGTTGGACTTGACTGCAATAGTTCCGGGTTCGAATCTCAGGTTAGGCATCAAAAAGAAAATTAGGTTTTCCAATTTTCTAATAAAAAAAACGTCGCTCCAGATTGTATATGTGCCCGGGCAAGCCTATCGCCAACCGGGAACATATCCAAACCCGAGCAACGTTATTTTTTATTAGGAAATTGAATAATATACAATTTTCTTTTTTTACCTGACTCGGGGATCGAACCCATATGGGGTAGTATAGACGTGAAAATATTTTTATATTAACTAACGGCCGACGCGTGTCTCCCACTCAATCCCAACACAGACTCTCAAGACATCATGCTACACCCTCGTCTCTGGTCTCGGCGATTGAGACCTCTTTTCCGCCTGGAACTAAACGCAGAGTGGTGGGCTACAACCTCCAAATAACCCACCAGAACGCAGCACTAAGTCAAGTTTCGACCTCTTGTTGCTTGTTATAGGGAACAGACCCATCCTTTTAAATAATCGTGATTCTAGACCCCGATGACCCCATCACCGAGGCAAACGCCTCATACAACAGTACACACACACATACAAACTTGCGACACCGCTGCCGCCGGGGGCGGCGAAGACCCTTGTTCCGCCCTAGGCGGAACACAGCCACGATATCCTCTTCCGAAACGAACCAAGATCCCACCCTAAGCCGAGGTACGGTCTCACAGGAGACACCCTTAGGGGGGGGGGTCCCAGTCCCCACCCAAAACTACATCTCTGGCTGAGCACTCTGCTCGCCCACTAGCCCGGTGACGTTAAAGTCAATAGACGTACACAACAGTAGTCATTTCGGAAAAAAAAAATTAAATAACGAAGCTTCAGGCTGAGCGAAGTACTCGCCAACAAAGTCCGGTGAAGTTGTAAAAACAGCGAGGTCAGCAACATATTAGGCATAGAAAAAATAATTACAAGTATATGTCATCTCTTTAATACCCCTAAAGAAATTACACCGTTTAATTTTAATTATTATGCCTTATCGTCCAAATGAAATAATTGAGTTTATTAATTTAAATACCATTATTATTAATTAATTGTACGTAATAACTCACGCTTAAGTAAAGTGACAGTGACACAGTAGTGGTCATTTTCTTGCGCAACCACTAAACTAATTTAAAGCTATCTTCTTTCAACGAAAGTAATAGAAAGAGACAACACAGCGTGCTGTCAGATTACACGACATTTTTTACACAATGTTCAATATGACATTGTATTAAAAAATCAAAATTTTACATGTTCATGTCCATCTCGTTTGGTTTTGTTTCATTTGGAAGAGATAGCACGCACCTAAAATAAGTTTAGTTTATGGACAGCAGAATCACCACCGGAGTGGTGCCTATTCTGTTTCAAATCATCTAATTTTAAGATCTCCCTTGTTACCCACGTAAAGTAGAGGATCTAAGAGTCGAGTATAGGTTAAATGAAGGGTCAATACCAACAAGGTCTCAGGTAGTGGGGTGATGTGCAGCCCCTTGCCCGGGTCGATAGAGATCCAATGCTTAATATTTTTTGTCGAAATAATGACAGTGTTTTTCATTATCTCGTTCCAGTTTTGAGGGTGGGATAAGAATATTGCTTAACATTAGGCCTAACATCTCGGCCAGTAGGCACCGACGCATATATTGACACACACACACGCACGCACGCACGCATGCGCACACACACACACACACACACGCTCGCAAACACACAAAGCAATCTCCGACCTACGACCTAATAATAACTGACTGCAGTTTACCTATGCTAGGTCGAACAATGACAGCTGGGAGCTGCGGATAGCTCTCCTTCACCAGAGCTTCTGCCAGCCGTTTCGAATACGTATAAGAGTTTGGGTGCTTCTGCATAAGCGATGGCGCCAACAGGTTGATCTGGTCTTCGGAGAGCCAACTTGCGGCTTGGAGTATTTCATGGGGGTCGGCTGGAGGATCGTGCACCTGGGAACAGTAGATGTATCCAATCAATCAACGAACATATCAATTAGTAAATCATCAATCTAACATTCCATAAATCAAAAATATATTTATTTCACATTTATTAAACAAAATTTAAAAGACTAATCTACATAAATAGAAGATTAAAATAGAGTTAGTAGGGATACGTTTTAAATTAGGAAGAGGCTTTAGTCTGTGTCTAAGAGTATATTTAAAGGCGTATGATTTATTTGGGCCTCTGAGAATATTTTTAGCAACGAACCAAAAGAAGCAGATCATTAATTTTCCTTTCCTTTTCCAAGTGTTGATCCGGGTCTGCTTAGTAGAATAGACAATCTGCGTCTCTGCGAGGCAGCATGTAAAAGGCTGCAGAGTAATCTGCGGTAATGGTGTAGGTCAGCGGTCGGCAACCCTTTTGAAGGCAAGGGACACGTGGCGGCAAAAAAAAACCTTAGAAGCCAAATATACCTATGTATATTTGGCCATTGTCCCATAGAAAAATGAAAATGGGCGGAAAGAAGCGGGTTCTTAAGGCTGAATCTACTCTATACGCCGTATAATAAACGATCAAGCAGGGAACGTTCTTGAATTTATTTTGATATTTATAACTTATTTCAAAACATTCACGGGTCGCAAGTAAGACGTCGGCGGGCCGCATGCGGTCCGGTGGAAAAAATAGGATTTCGCCGCGGTTGCCGACCGCTGGTGACCATTGGTGATAGAGTGCTGTGCAGCAACATGCCCGGTTAGGGATCCACTAACTAACCTGTTCTTGCAGCTATAATGACACTCTAAATGACAGTGTTATACTGTCATATTTCGGTTCGGAGGGTAGGGTAGCCGAAAGTAGTATCAAAAAGTATCCCGACCACAGGACAGCCACGCATCCATAACATCTATAGTTTTCCACGGTTATCTCAGAGTGCCATTAGCTTGTTAGCTTGTTAGCTTACAAAAATGAAGATATTACTATATATAAAAAGTGCAAAGATATATCAGATTTACATTAGTGCCAAAGCTGTTTTCTTTACCATTTGCTGCTGCGCTAAAATGGTGATTACTAGAAGTACATTGATAGCAAATGCTACTTTCTGATTCGATTCAGTTGAATACAAATTGCAGGCTAGCGGACGACCCTGTCGCCTATTAGTAGAATAGTCTAAGCATTTACCGTCCCGTTGGTCGAGAGGGTAGGGTATAGATCTAACACCACTGAACAATCGCGAGGTTCGATTCCCGTTGGGTGCAGGCACTTGTGTGATGAGCAGTCTGAATGGCTGGGTCTATGCACGTATATTAATTTTGTTCTTATACGTTTGAGTATTTAAATATGGAATATAAAATCTATTAGTATCGTCTCTGTGGTCTAGCGGTCCGGGTGTTGGACTTGACTGCATGAGGTCCCGGGTTCGAATCCCGGGTCGACCAACAAAAAGAAAATTGGATTTTTCCAATTTTCTAATAAAAAAAAAATGTTGGTCGGGATTGGAAATGTGCCCGGTTGGCGATAGGCTTGCCACCTATCACATTGTGGGACTTAGTGTCTTCGGCTAGTTGTGGGTGCCTTGGTTGTACCTGTGCCTACCTCTTCGGGGGATATGGGCGTGAAGATACTTTTTAGTATCGTATACTAATACATGTGATACAAGCAATTAGTTACTTTGGACTTAGATTGATCTTCATTCGGATTAGACGCAGAAATACAAATATAATTAAACTAAAAACTGATATGGAAACTCAAGTGAAATTATTTTACTTCCTAATTTTTTCCACATTTTCGGGGAAACAATCCTAACTCAATTTTTATTTACCCACTTTAACTTTCATTTGTATCATTTCACTTCTAGTGCTTTTATCTTTATTTGGACGTTATTGTTAAATTGAGAAATGTTAGGTTTAGCTGTGTTAAAGATGTTTGTATGTTATGAACATTATTTATATAACTACTAGCTGTCCCGGCGAACTTCGTTCCACCCGTTCAGTTTGTGTTGAAAAAAAGAAAATGTTTTTCCTAGTTTCCGAGAAGTTTTTTTCCTTATTCTTATCTTTTAAACTTGACTTGAACAAATAATTCAAAACCAGAATTGGCCAATTCCGTTTAGCCGTTCTCGAGTTTTAGCGAGACTAACGAACAACAATTGATTTTTATTTATATAGATGACTTGTTTTAAACGTGATATGCCTTACTTACTCGAGTAATTTGTCCAAGGATATTAATTAATTTAATTTGCTAGACTTTTCCACTAATGTTGCTAGATATGGTGGTAGAGTTAAGCAAAGACTTGTGAACACCGCCTTATTTACATCTATCTGTATGATGATGACCATGTTTGACGACAAATAAGGATATCGTTTTATGCTTTATGTTTTTTTAACCCCCGACGCAAAAAGTGGGGTGTTATAAGTTTGACGTGTTTTTTTTTTGTATCAAAGGTAACTATGTGCGAGTGTTCTTAAAAATCAGTTGAGCCGTTTAAAAATTGTGGGCGGCGAAAATGGCGATATTAACCGAATGTCAATGTTTTTTTTACTTTTTAAAGGGAAATTAATTTCTTGTCTTGAAGGTTTTTTAAATTTGTAACTTAATTTTCTATTATATAATTTATTTATAAATTACATAAAATTATCAATTTTATATCTCAATTCTTTTCATGAACAGCTCAAATTCAAATTCAAAATCCAAATTCAAATTCAAATTCAAAATAGCTTTTATTACGTAGATCCATATAAAGATTCTTATAACGCGTCTATATAATTCTAAAAACTACCACCGGATCGGAACGCGGCCACTCACTGAGAAGATCCGGCGAAAGAAACTCAGCGGGCTGGTCTTTTTTCTTATAAATCTAATTTACAAAAGTTTATTACATTCACAAATAATTTGCAGAGATTGGCATGAGGAGCAATTAATCCCAAGCATTTCTGTCTTCTAAATATTCTGAAATTAGCTGAAGGGTATATATTAAAATCAGTTTTTTGATAAGTCCGCGTACACGGGAGTACACAGCTCTCCTGGTGGTTAGAGACGACTGTGGCCTTTAGATACCCTAGACATTGTAGTGCATAACTCTTGTTAGAATGTCATGTTCATGTTCGAATAGTAAAGTAACTGGAAGTTGATGGAGTTGCATAAATGACCTAACATTCCGATGACCACATGACAGCGACACGCCTACAACAGGAACGCTATCTATAGACCACGGTCGTATCAAGAAAGTATGGCATACTGTCACATAAAAAACCACAACTCGGTTTTCAATTACCTTTTCCCCCAATCTCTTATAATCCGGGTAGCAGAATGCCGTTGACAAATGCACGAATGTCGCCAGGTTCTTCATCTTCTTGGCCACCTCCAACACCCGTAGCGTTCCCTTCGTGTTCATCTCAATACCATCCTTCAATGGTGCTTCCAATCGTAGACTAGCAGCGAAATGGAAAATTACTGACACCTGGAATTTTAAACATTCCAATATTATTCTTTCGAAATGATATGAAATTTATTTATTTCCTGAATATGTGTGTTAAACAGTTGTTACAAAGATGTTTAAGCAAACCAACATATTCTACCACATTGCGGTGTGCAAATATATAATAAAATTTATAGAAATTAAATGGTTAAATACATTTTAATATTTAAACTAGAGTAAATATTTATATTTACAACAAACATTTTATTTATATTTCTATTAAGCTTCTTAATTTATTACAAATAATTTTAAAGGTTAATTAATTTTAATCTTATGTATTGAAAACTACCATTACATATTGCTGCAAACTAAATTCCAAGGAAATCGAAGAAAATACCTACTTTTATAGACTTACGGCCAATATTAATAATCAATCCTAATCCAAAACTTGCTATCCAAGATTGATATTTTGATCAATTTTAATGTTATCGCTTGCCAATAACATATCTGTGGACGGGATAAATATGGCATTTAGGTATGCGATAGGCCGCCGAATACGCAGCTATCTAGATTGCTTGAAATTCATTAGATTGAGATATATTATTAACATTGGCCGTTAGATAACATAACTATTGTAATCATAACTGTGTTTTGCGGTTTTACTGCTCTTAAGTTATTAAAGATATATACCTAGCTCTGTATGATTAAGAAAAATACTTTACTAGGACAAAAAATAGTAGCAAATGATTTTGCGCTTTTCCCAGTAATTAAATAAACCGAAATATTTTAGAAGTCAAAAATATTACTGAAAAACAAAAGTTATAAGCCAAATCGAAAACTTATGTCAAGTTTAAAATAACTAAAAATTGTTACTTACAGAACCATAAAAATGGCTGAATCAAGCGATCATTTAAATTTTATTTTGAGCAAGAAATCATTGAAATTAATAATAAAATAAATAAACAAATATCCCAGGACAAATCGAATCTAACCCCAAAGTAAGCAAATTAAATGCTTGTGTTATGGGTGTTAGTCAACGATTCTAATACATAGAAGTACTTAAATGTTCGAATCTGCGCCTCGCGGTTGATCAGCGTAGTTAGGTTTGGACGCCTAGCCGCTCGACCAACCTTTATCTTAATATATATATTACTTGTATTCGTGTGTTTGTCACTGAACTCCTAAGCGACTGGAGCGATTTTGATGATTTTTTGTGTGTGTTCAAGGGGATTCGAGAATGGTTTACCGGAATTTGGTCCACCGGAAAATGTTTTTATTTTTTTATTTGTAAGTAGTCTTCGATTTTGGAATGTTTTACATTGGATCCAGTAGATTGCGCTACTATCGGAGCATCATATATATAGTAGCTGTTAGTCAAGCGATACGAAGTTTGCTGGGTCGGCTAGTATATGTTGGTATCTTCACGCCCATATCCCCGAAGAGGTAGGCAGAGGCACAACCAGGGCACCCACGACTAGCCGGAAGATACTAAGTCCCCCAATGTGATAGGTGGCAAGCCTATCGCCAACCGGGCACATATCCTATCCCGAGCAACATTTTTTTTTATTAGAAAATTGGAAAACCCCAATTTTCTTTCTGTTGCCACCTATCACATTATGGGACTTAGTGTCTTAGGCTAGTCGTGGGTGCCTTGGTTGTACCTCTGCCTACCTCTACGGGGATATGGGCGTGAAGATACTTTTTTTTCTTTCTGTTGCCCGACCCGGGATTCGAACCCGGAACCTCAATGCAGTCAAGTCCAACAACCGAACCGCTAGACCACTGAGGCGATCTATATGTATCTACATATTATGTAGGTTTTGAAATTATATTCTTACCTCATTATACATTTTTTCTAACAGTGTTTTCTCGATGCCGAGTTCATCAAACAAAATATCACCGGACACCGGAATCAGTTTCTTCATCACATGTGGCTTCTCTTCCCTTATTCTTGAAAACATCTGGAACAATAAGAACATGATATGATAATTATTTAATAAATTTAAACGTCAACAAAAATATGTGTATCTTCAAAATGTAAAAACCAATTCCTACTGGTTTACAATAAGGACCTCCTTGTATCCTTCATAACATGAGGCTGTATAAGATTTTTATAATGTTGGAAGCCAAAAAATCATGCGAGTTTCCCATCTGAAGCTTCTTCTTCTGTACTTTTATCAGCTTCTCTTTCTGAAGACAGTTAGCTAATCCAACCAAGATATCTCTGTCATGTTCCAGTTGGGAGGGTAGGGTAGCCGGTAGACTTGTACAATTGGCCTAATATCCCAACCAGAGCATACCGATGCACCTGTAACATCTATGGTATGTGTAGGCCAAGGCACGGTTGTATCTTATCATTGAGATGAGGTTGTTTGCTGTGCCAATGAGGTTGTTTGCTGTGCCAATGACATGAGACTGCTGTGCCAATCAGAGTACAAATGTGCTTGCTAAGTTTTACTAGCTGGTCACGGTGTTAGTGACCACTTGGTAGGTTTAAGCAGTTAGCTTAGGTTTTTTAAACTAGCTCATGATCAGCACTGGACTATTTTTACTATTCAGTAAACTCTCTTAAATAGAGGTACAACCAGGATAGCCACGATTACCCAAAGGTTTGCCATGTTACAGTTCTCAAACTTATCGGCAGCCGGGCAATTATCTGATCTCGGGCCAGGTGGTTTTTACTGAAAAACTAACAAAAGACATTTAAATGCCCGACCCGAGAGTCGGACCAAAACAACACGTAGTCAACGCCGAAACACCACCGCTAGACCACAAAGGCGACAGTATACACTTGAGTAAATTCAATAGGTTGCAGTGAAACACTTACAGGTAATTTCCACATTTCTTCAATTCGAGATTCTGGTGACTTTCCCCTCTTGCTTCTCACGAGAGCGTAGATGCAATCTATGTCAGGGACACTATAAAGCAACTTCTCTATGAGAACTTTGCCCATCAGCCCCGAGGAGCCAGTCACGAGGACCTTTCGACCCCGATACCACTCGTTCACCTCCGACATTTTGTTAACTTCACCTGTGAACAAACAATGTAAATTTTAAAATATTTACACTTATACAGACAAAAGACGACACAATGTAAAACAAAAAACAAATAACACAAAATATTCATTGTTTTGTTTTGTGATGTCGGATTTATTTTGCCCAAAAAACATTAGTATTTCTATCTTAAAATACTGTATTTCATTTAACTGGTTTTTTATTCTACCGCGACGCACGTATACGCACGAGAAAACGTATGTACCATATGGTTGAAAGCCAAAATCAATTGAGTTATGATATTTTTGTGTGGATATTTTTTATTAGGTGTGTTAAATACCGACTAAAATTCAGATACTTATTTTACTTCACATACGTTTGGGTCGTTTCAAGGCGAACGCGCTAGCAAAGAAAAAGAAGTATCTTCACGCCTGCATCCTCGAAGGCGTAGCCAGAGGGAAAACCAGTGCACTCATGACTAGTCGAAGACACTAAATCCCACAATGTGATAGTAGACAAGCCTACCGCTAACCGAGCAAATATCCAATCACGGGCAACGTTATTTTAATAAAAAACTGAAATAATACAATTTCTTTGTTTTTCCCGCTATATCGACCCGGGACCTCATGAATTTTAATCCGACACCGGCGCGCTAGACCACAGAGGCAATAAATCTTTTTTAAACTTACAACGTACTACATTTCGGAACACGACAGTTGCGAGCAGTACCAGTGAGTATTTAGTTGTTCACTTATTATATCACTTAATCGCCTCTGTGGTCTAGCGGTTCAGTTGTTGGATTTGACTGCATGAGGTCCCGGGTTCGAATCCCGGGTCGGGCAACAAAAAGAGAATTGGGTTTTTCCAATTTCCTAATAAAAAAATGTTGCTCGGGATAGGATATGTACCCGGTTGGCGATAGGCTTGCCACCTATCACATTGTGGGACTTAGTATCTTCGGCTAGTCGTGAGTGCCCTGGTTGTGCCTCTGCCTACCTCTTCGGGGATATGGGCGTGAAGATACTTTTTTCACTTATTATAAGTAATACTGCGTATACATTAATGTAATATCAAAGAATAGAATCCTACAAACATACGCATGGCCGTGTTATAAGTGCTAATTATATTTTGTAACGAGTGTTGCAAGTAACGGATTCTCGGTGAAACTGCTTTTACCGCGGACTGCTAAATCATAGTCTGTGAAATTGCCTAATTGATTTCGACGGTAGGCACATTAACCTTTCGTATTTGTAATAACCACCTCTTTGGTCTAGCGGTCTGGTGTAGATGATGGTGGGCGACTCAAAATGTGTCTTAACTCTTAATTAACAACGTTGCCTGGGATCGGACAAGTGCCCGGTTGGCGATAGGCTCACCGCCTGTCACATAGTGGGACTAAGTACCTTCGGCTAATCGTGAGTGCCCTAGTTGATACGACTGTGACGATACTTGAGATTTAAACCTTAAAATGACACGTGTTAATAACATTTTTAAATATTTTAAGACCGAAACATAGACAAAAAAAATAAAAACATATCGTGAGTATCCCGTATAAATAATTTCAAATGTTTGTGAAGATACTTACTTTTATTAGTATTTGCAAAAAAATTATAATGGAATAATAAAATAAATGTATTTGGACAAAATTACATACATTTGCCTATCCTTAACGTTGGGGGGAGGGGGTCTAGACCTGTAAATGAGACAAGGCTGCTATTGCATTTGCTTCGAAAATAATAAATAAATATCTCTGGACAAATTACACAAATTGATTTAACCCTAAGGTAAGCAAATTATTTTGTACTACGGGCGTTAGTCAATCATACTGTTAAATGTAAATACAGACATACATGAATAAATCTCAAAAGCAATTAGATCCAGAAAAAGATATCCATGTTCATCACACAAATGCCTACCCCTATTGGGAATTAAACCCTCGCGGATGTTCGCGGGCGTTATGAGTGTACGCTAACTGCTTGGTCAACGAGGCAGTAAAAAATGTAGTGTTATAAATCAGTTCATTAGGGTTACTCTCGACGCTCGATTCATGCATTATTGGAAATCAGTAGGGTTACTCTCGACGCTCGATTCATGCATTATTGGAAATTGGAATCGAATATGTCATTTTAGGTACTCCTGAACACAATTCTGGCGAATTATTGACATTTAGTTAATAGTAAATAGTAAATTATTTTATCCTATTCGTTGAATTTATTTGTAACTAAATGTTAATAATCCCCTTATACTGTGTTCAAAAGTACCTAAAGTGACATATACGATTCCAATTTCCAATTCGCATGATATCGAGATTCAAGAGTAACCCTACATGTCAGAGTCAAAGTCAAAGTCCAGGACCTATTATCGGGCAGTAGTACACAGTACTTAGTAGATAATTGGGTGCGTTACATTGTAAAGGTGGTTGGATGCGCTCAGCTAAGCATAACAACGCCGAAAGAGGG
Organism: Calephelis virginiensis; assembly: GCA_002245475.1. Taxonomy (NCBI): domain Eukaryota; kingdom Metazoa; phylum Arthropoda; class Insecta; order Lepidoptera; family Riodinidae; genus Calephelis; species Calephelis virginiensis. The sequence goes on along the minus strand of NJDC01002079.1, from coordinate 377,985 downwards.
TGTTAGTGTTCTACTTCAAAGGATTTTTTTTATTTATAAAAATGTACGCATTGTATATAAAATTTTCTGTTAATAGTGTATTATTTATGATATATACAATCCAATTTCTGGTAAATATTAGTTTTCTAAATCTACTTAGGGTAAAAAGTAATAAAAATTGAAGATGAAGCGTTCACATCACACACGCATATAAGAGATTTGTAAGTCCAAACAGTTGTTTTACTTTTACGTGTAAAATTCATATAGTACCTAGGTACTTGGTAATTATAAATCTTGACTATTCGTATCGTGACAGCGTATTTTTAGAAAGAAAGAAAACGTTTATTGTCGGGTTCACCACACATGACTAAATATAAACCAATAAAAAATACTATAAAATAATTGAACAAGAATATCTACTTAAAAATTACGCAAAAAAACAACTAACACCAAATGGGAATATCTCAGTATTTATTGAGGTTTAACGGACCTCAACACTGGTTTTCAGTATTCCTCGTTCAACAGTTAGGGCCGTAACTCACCGGGACGCCATTGTGACGTGGCCAGCGACGTTGCCATGGCAAGGTCTAGCGTTCCTGCGTCGCCATTTGGTCGCCAAGTGCGTTAGCCGTCATACATCTCAATACGAACTAGTTAGCGACGTCGCCGGCCACGTCGCCATGGCGTCTCTGAGCTATGGCCCTTACAGTTGTGTTCAATATAAATAAGTTATTTATGTTTAATGCTGCACACAACTTCTCTTGAGTACGGTTGCTAATGTCGTCATTAAAACGTCATGTAAGACGTCATTTCTCTTTTAACCTGTCATTAAGTTGATATTTACAATACAAAATTGTAACATAATGATAGATAAATGACATCTCTGAGTGCAGCTAGGTACTTTAATGTGATAAAAGTAATTAAAAAAACAATAACAAATAAACATTTTACTAAGATTAATAGCTTTAGTTAGTCTGACACTGAAATCTAACTGAGAAGATTCTGACAGATTCCAAGACTTTACAAAGGTACTCTCAAGAGTTTAATGGTTATACTTAAATAGTAAACAAAGATTGCCTGTATGAATCACGGTACTAGTGACCGACGATGCTCACCTTATACTAGCAACCTTATATGAGGGCAAATATTTCTTCAACTCTGGGATCAACACAACATTATGTAATTTTTTTTACACATCTCTTATTTCACTTATAAAATGTAGCACAGTATTTGTAACAGTTAATATTGTAACCGTTATAAAATAGCCACATTACTGTGTTAGTTCTCTTTTTTTTAGTATTCCATCATTATAACACTTATTAACTACTAAGCGTCTAACTGTGACTTCTTCACATTAGACTAGTTACTTTATAGTGTTAAGGCAGTTTTGGTTAATTTTAACTTGATTTTCATATAAAACTAGCTGTTTTCGTTCCAACCGTTCAGTATGTATGGAAAAAATTAAAATGTTTTTTTTCCTAGTTTCCTCTCAGTTATTTCTATTTTGTTATCTTTTTAACCTTCCCTGGACTTCCACAAATGTGTGAAAACTAAAATTAGCCAAATCGGGAAAGTCATTTGGTAGTCATTGGTCGAAATTCGACCATAACACATTTTAATATATTGTTGATAAGAACGCTAACACGTGTTTGAACTAAGATGTTTGAATATAGTCATCACTCTTAGCTTATCAAATTTTAATAAAAATTGGTCGATATATTCGTGAAACCGTGACAGACATACAGACTTTCGCATTAACAATATTAGGTTTGCAGTTAATATACAAATAAAGTATTAATTGCATTATAATGATTAAGCAAAAAAAAAAATTTCGCAAAAATAAATATACATAAAAAATCATATATTAAAACGTAGAGAAAGTCTCGAGACCAAACCAGATTTCCACTAACCCACTTCTTACGCGGCTGTTACACAATTCCAAGACTTGTCTTTGCTATATCGTATAAGACAAATATGTATCACGTAATATATGTTATATATGTTTTTAGAACCATTGCGATATTTGAAAACTGTCTTTATATATGCGTGCTCAAAGGTTTGTGGAACACATATCTTTATTGAAATAGAAAATCATTTTTTAATCAGGAAATTGCTGTCTGACACAGTTAAATCCTTCCTATTAATATTATAAATGCGAAAGTTTGTAAGTATGGATGTAT
>NJDC01002079.1:359838-372556 GCA_002245475.1 Calephelis virginiensis | reverse complement strand
CCGGATACGCTATCTAGATTGCTTGAAATCCATTAGATTGAGATACATTATTAACATTGGCCGTTAGTAGTTTATGCTAACCTTCGGCAAACGAGGTGGTCAATTATATCCTCCTTACATCATTTTATTTACGAGAAATTGCAAAATGCTGACTTAGCAATACAGTGACACCATTTCTCATTACATAAATTTATTTCCCATCGGATTTAGTTCATGCATAGTAAACAAATATTTAACATGCAAAATTAGTAGCCGTTACAAAATTTTTATTACGTGGATTTGGAAAAAAATAAATAAAGATAGGCAGAGCTACAACCAGGGTACGATTAGTGGAAGTCCCACGATATGATAGGTTGCAAATATATTGCCAACCAGGCTTATGCGTAATTCCGAAAAATTTGAACGCAACAAATTCAAACAAATCTATAGACCACACGCGTCAGGGGTTTTTGCGTATGGGATTGGGGGGTGCCATTTTGTTTCGAAATTTCGAAACGGGATTCCGTAAAGGGATTCCGCATGTACGTGGCAGACCTTAATGTTGACTCTACAGTGACAATCCTGCGTTGCCACGGTTGCCAAGAAGTCCAGTGATTTTTTTCGACTTTGGAACTGGTAACGTTTTCACAGGAAATTTCAAAATAGGTATAATCTAGAGCCCTATTAAATAATGTAAGGGATGTAGAAACATTCTTTAAATTTGTAATTTATGGGAACAAAAAATAGCTTAAAATAAAGACTTTTGTTATAAAGTGATTCCGCAAAGTAGGGTAGTACGCCAGTAAATCTTTTTGTGTTTCAGATATGAATAGGCTGCGGTAGCCATTTCTTCTTTTACTTCTTATTTACCTACTTCCTTTTTACTTTCATCTCATAAAAAATCTTGTAACTTTATTTTCATCTTGTAAGCCTTTTCGTGGTTTCTTTAGACTTGGATTTTCTCATGAACATTGAGCATTAGGAATTAGCACTTCTCCAACTTTGAAACTGATATTTGTATGGAACGTAAAGAAATAAGTAATCATCAAATAATTCGTCCAGAACGGATCCGGATTTTCACTGTGAAATAGATAATATGCCTACCTGAAAGGTAGCTTGTAAGAGGTGAGCGCAATTTAACGGGACTTTACCAACTGTACTAGGTACTATTAGTAGAGTTCTGTGTAGTTTGCACGTGTTGGTCCAGGGTTTTTTGCAATATAGACAATCCGCTTTCCTGCCCGGCAGCTCGTAAAATTCGAGCATAGGCTTACCGTCATTAACACTGTGACATCCTTCTAGATGGTAGAGTTTCGGAGCGACTACGTTTACGTTTACGTATTCCGGTTTGGAGGGTAAGGTAGCCGGTAAACTAACTTTCGCTCGAGGTCTAACATCTTGGCCTCAGGTTGGCAAAGCACCATTACCACCTTTGGTGTCTCTAGGCGACGTGAATTTCTTACCACCAGCAAATCCGTCAGATTGTTTTTCTTCCAGTATCACAATATCATAAAAATAAATATAATAGTAACTTTTCAGGGAAGTGATCCACTGCTTTACCTATTCCTGCCGTCATAATGACAATGTCATTTGCTTTCCCGGAGGGTATGGTAGTGGAAAAACTTGTACCTAAACCTCTAGCCTCAGGACAGCGACGCACTTAATACATCTATGGCATGTATAGGCTAAAGCTATCTTTAGGCCCTAGCTGATTGCCTCGTTGGTCGAGTGGTTAGTCTAACTACACTGACCAGCAGTGAGGCTCGGGTTCGATTCCCGACGGGGGCTGGTATTTGTATGATGAACATTTAGGTGTCTACATTTCCGAGTCTGGGTGTTTATTAAATTGATACTGGTATCTATTTAAGTATTTCTTTGGAGTATTGTTGACTAACACCCATAACACAAGCATAACATTTGCTTACTTTGGGGTTTTGGGGTCCAGGAGTATTTATTTATTTAACCAGCAGAAGAGCTTGCTTGCAGATGCTTGTTCACTATTTTATTTTTAAAAAATTGATCCTTAAGATTGGGTTGAAACAACTTGCTGGTAATGATATAACTATATATTAACTGCTATTATATAGTCGCAACCACCTTTGTTGGTCAAGGTTAATACTATAGATATATTTACTACACGTTTGTCTGTCGTGAACCGTGTTCGCTTCTTGAAATAAATTGAAAAAGTCGGTACATTAGTCAAGTGAAACTTCTTTGTATTGAAACATAGTATCTTGGGTAAAGTAAATATACGAACATTCTCATATCAATCGTGGAACATTACGGCAATTACTATAAAAAAAATTGTAAACGTCCATTACCACAGGTTCTGCTGTCAGTTTTTCCAGTCACTCCTATAACCTAAGTAGGCTACAACAACCACTACTATAACCTAGGAAGGCTATAGCAGTCACAACTGTAAATTAAGTAGGCTAAAGCAGTTACTACTGTAGCCTAGGTAGGTACCTAATAGCAGTCACAACAATAACCTAGGTATATTATAGCAGTCACAACTATAACATAGGAAGGCTATAGCAGTCAAAACTGTAACCTAAGTAGTCTATAACAGTCACTACCGTAACCTTAGTAGGTTATAGCAGTAGCAACACTAATCTAGGTATGTTATATCAGTCACTACTATAACCTTGGTAGGCTATAGCTGTCACTACTATAACCTATGTAGACTATAGCAGCCACAACAATAACCTAAGTATGTTATAGCAGTCACTACTGTAACCTAGGTAGGCTATAGCATTCACTACTATAACCTAGGTAGGCTATTACAGTAAATAGGCCTACGAAGGCTATAGCAGTTACAACTATAACCTAAGCAGGCTAAAACAGCCACTATTATAACCTAGCTATGCTATAGCAGTCACAATAACCTAGGTATGTTATAGCAGTCACAACTACAACCTAGGTATGCCACAGCAGTCATTACTACAGCCAAGGTATACTATGGCAGTCACTAATATAACCTAGGTATACTATAGCAGTCACAACTACAACCTAGGTATGCCACAGCAGTCACTACTACAGCCAAGGTATACTATAGCAGTCACTAATATAACCTAGGTATAATATAGCAGTCACAACTACAACCTAGGTATGCCACAGCAGTCACTACTACAGCCAAGGTATACTATGGTAGTCACTATTAAAACCTAGGTATACTATAGCAGTCACTAATATAACCTACCGTGTAAGGGGTGTCTAATTTTAGCATGAACTGAATGATTATATTCTGTAACAAACATGCAAACTCATGACTGACGGAATTGACTGACGCTCGCTTGATGGTGTATAGACGTCTAACTAATTTACGTAAGACGCGATTGTTTCGTATTTTTTATTTAAATCACCTACCTAATTATATGTACTACGAGTAATATTATTTCAGTTGAACACGCAACAAAGAAGGCACAAAAACTATTTGTTTGCTGTTGAAAGCTTTAAAGTTAAAGAAGAAAAGAAATTCGTTATTTTTCAAAATTTCTGAATTTGAAAAAAGAAGATAGCGCATTTTTTTTGTTCTACTTCGAACTACTGTCGTGTTATAGATAGCGGGGTGTCCGATATTTTTTTTGACTTAGCTTAAAATGTCGGCAATAAAATAGCGACTCACCAATGACATCGATGGTGTTTATAGGCTATAGTTGTCTCTAAATATCACATGTGCTTGTTCTCTGTCTAATCAAGTAAAAACAGACTCGTTAATTATAACTCTCTTTGCGCACTAGCACAAATAAAATATAAATAAATGATAAAAATATCTCTGGATAAGTTACTTAAATTGCGTCTTACCCCAAAGCTAGCAAATTATATTATGTTTATGTTATAAATGTTAGTAAACGATTTCAATATATAAAAATACTTAAATATTCTGCTTCTTCTATTCTGCGTCTGCTTGTTTGCCTTTCAATATTATAAAGTACATATGTATAATATTCCATAATAACTAAATAAAAACCAAGTCCCGGAAATGCAGACATTTAAATGTTCGTCACACAAATTTCTGGGCCGTCCGAAATCGAACCAGAGCCTTTCGGAATGAAGCTGTCGAATAATACGGTTTCCTCTTAAAAGTGTGTCGTAACTTTAATAAACAATGAATCCGCTTTTGAAATAATGGTTTATGTAACATGCAAAACTTATTAAATTCGCCATTTCGTAGTTATACAAATGGATGGTAATCAAAAAGTTTTTATAGGATTATAATATAAGAGATTAGTAAATATTTTTAATGATATTGGAAGGCAAACAAACAAGCAGACGGATTTCCTGATGTTAAGAAATTCATGCCCCCTAGAGACGCCAAAGGTGCGTTGCCAACCTTGGGCCGGGATGATAGGCCTCACGCAAAACTAAGTTTACCGGCTACTTTATCCTCTGAACCGGAACACGTCAACGGCAAGCGGTTACATTATGGCGGCAGGAATATGTAAGGCGGAGGTACCAATCCGGGCGAGTCGCTGCGAGACTCTACCACCTAGTCAAATGTCACGGTGTTAGTGACGGTAGGCCTAAGCTCGACTTTTACGGGCTGCCTAGCACAGGAAGACAGGTGGTCTATTCTATATAACTATATAGTCTTTGGTAATATGTATACTTATTCGCCTTCTTACAGCATAAAGAGTAACATAGGCGTAGGAGTAGCGTTGGGGTCGTTACATCCCAATAATATAAAACCAGTAACAGTATTCAGTACAACAACACAATCAGACTTCAGGGTGTAACTATGAAATGTAATAGTAATTTGCTACATTGTACTTGTTATGTTACACAATATAATAAGAAGATGTCTTCATTACTAAGAACGCCATGATTAACTAAATGAGAAGTTTTTTTTCCGTAGTAAATTAAACACACAACTAGATATTAGATACAAAATTATAGATCATCCTGCCTTTTCAATTTTGTCACTCTTCATGTATTTTGTGAATGTAGTGTAGAAAACTAGCAATACATACTTTTATGAAAGAAAAATCGAGTAGAAAGGAATTGAAAAACTAAACGATAAATAAAAAAAAAAGTAAGGACAAAACGTATATGAGTCATACAAAGACGGAATTGAAAAACCTCTGCTTAAAGTTTTTTCATTTTGTTGTTAAAAACTAAGATCTTTCAATTCTCGAAAAGGATACAATGTTCTGGAAAGACTATTGTTTGTTTACGAAATAAAGAGCAAATCAGCGACGGGAGTCATGTAAAAAGTGTTCATAAAAGTACAACATAGCAAAAAATTCGGATGTATTGTTGACTTTGTTTAAGTGACATAAAGGGTTACAACACTACTTGGTTGTGTAATTGAAAAATAAATACTTTTTGATTAAAACAGTTTTAATAAAGGTAACTAAATTGTGGTGTAGCGCTCTCCGAAATTTCTTTCAAGTAAAACCACAATTTTCCGCGTTTCACGGAACCTTTAGTAGAATAGAAGACAGATAGCCTTTCTGTCTATCAGAGCCTTTACCATGAGTTGGTATAGATTGCATTCGGTAAGTTACGTGTTGAAATCTATGTCACTTTTGGTCTAAAAATGTGTTTCCCTTAGTTACCAACAGAGGCGCTGTTCAAAGTTGTCATACTACAGAGTCGGTAGCGACTTTAGTAAACTTGACAAGCCGTTAACTCATGGTAAGGCCCCAGGACGTATAAGACGAGCGTGTTTAAATGGATCATTATTAACATGATCACTTTCCTACTGTTGCCTCCATAATAGTATGACATTATGTACAGGATGCGAGAATTCGTAATGCAATTCAAAATAACTACGTAAATATAAACCGACTTCAAAACTAAAAAGTAAAAAAATAATTTAATTTACACCAATAATTAAAAATTATAACAATATTTCAACTTTTGTTTAGATATATAATCGAATTAAACCATTATAGCTATAGTAAAACCAGTATAGGTCTGTGCTTGATAAGTAAGGTCTTAATTATTATCATATTGTATGCAAGTAAATAAAAATACTTGTTAAAAAAGTTGACGGACTTATATTTAAAGATTGGAACTTAGAAGAATAACTGAAATTTAAACTACTCATTAGTCTATATATATAGTTAGGAAGTATGTAGTACTTGATTGTAATGCCGAAGAAGAAACTCAATGGATCTTCTTACGAGAGAAGAAAAAAAAGTTTTTACATTCTTTTAAAAATAGTCTTAATTCGTCATTGTAAGTCACTTTAAAATGAAAAATATCTTTATTTGTAGTATGACATTGTTACAAAAAAGAAAACCATTTTTGAGGCATCCTTTTAAGTATAAAAATTTAATATTAATTATATACTACCTGTTATTTATATGTGCCATTAGCTATTAGGATTAAGTCGGTGCCAAGCCAATTTAAAACTTACTTTTAATATAATTATTAGTTTAAGGCTTGGCACCGACTTCAAACCTAAATATTAGTAAATGGCATATATAAATAACAGGTAGTATATAATTAATATTATTTTTTACTTTTTCGTTTTGAAGTCGGTTTTATTTAACGTTATTATTATTTTTAATTCTTTTTAGTTTATTGTTGATATGACTTAATTTAATAAAAATAAACATTGGGATAGGGGAAAGTAGTAAAAAAATCTCATAAAATAAAAACTAATGGGCCTACCTAAATCAAATTTTTATGGGATCAATTCGATTCCGCATCAAACAAAAAAGAATTAAGTAAATCGGTTTAGAAACCTAGGAGAAATCGAAATACATACTTAAAAAAGTATATCGGCCGAATTAAGAACCTCCTCGGTTTTTGAACTCGTTTTTTTTTAAATGGTTTATATGTTGCTAACTGCCAGGTTTTTACATTTTCACCGGACAATGAACTCGGTTAAAAAAATGCACGAAATATTGTAACGTAATTTGCTCTTATTAAGACTTCATTTGATTTTTTGTGACGACTTCAAAACATTAATATAAGGATTTCAGTTCAGTTGACGTAATCAAATGAAATGAATGAATGAATGAATGAAGAAGTGAAGTAAGTCAAGTAAAAACAGACTCGTAATTATATCTAACCTAGTACAAATAATAAGGTTTTCTCTTTAAAGTGTCTTCACGCAAAGAGATAGGTAGAGCCACAAATAAGATACTCAAGACTAGTCGAAGACACTAAGTCCCATAATGTGTTAGGTGGCAAGCCCATTGCCAACCGGGCACGTATCCAATCTCGGGAGACGCTAATTTTATTAGAAAATTAAACATACACATTTTGTTTTCGTTGCCCGACTGGGAGATCAAACGCGGAACATCAACAAGTCAATTCATATGCCGGACCGCTAAACCACAGAGGTGATTTGACATATGTCCCATATATATCGGTTACTTCTCACGTATTACATCCACTACACGACATATAGCCTCCTGGTTTAAAGATCTATTAAGATGAAACGATATCGAATAGTATCTTCACGCCCATACTCCTAAGAGGTACGCAGATTCACAATCAGGGTACCCACGACTAGCCGAAGACTTTAAGTCTACTAAGTCTAAGTAAGAAAATGAATAGATTAAAAACATTTTGATTAATATATATAGATATTGTTAGATTACATAGTACGTGTAATTTATGTATTATATAACATTCATTTTTTTGTAGTCATTTGGATGTGAGAAGTGCATTGCCATCTGGTGCTAGTTCTGTAGTTTTGGTTACTAAAATATCTCAGCATCGGTGGTGTTAACTTAGAATTATCTAGGAGGCCAGTGTTCGCTATTATCGTGTTCGAAGCTGAAGGTTAGGATAGACAGACAGTGGTCTAAAATCAATGTCTTCTAGTAGTTGCTCTTTACCATAGGCGATACTCATGATTATTAGTTCTCTTATAACATAAAAAAATGATGTTTTTCTTGAATTCAGCAAACCCATGTGCTAATTTACCGAAATAGCGGTGCTAATGACATTTCTACATAATTTTAAGGTCTACCACCGGAACGCGACCACTCACTGAAGAGATAGAAAAAAAACAAGTCAGCGTGATTCCATTTTTCCAATTAAACTTTAATTGCTATAAAGTTTTAAACTAGATACTCAACAGACTGTAAATTTTTTTAACATAATTTAAAATTTATGTTTTTAATTCCATTAATTTCATTTTGTTATCTGCTAAGTATAACACGCATTTCTTTTTAACATTTAACTTGAATCTGTTTTTGAATTAAATACCTACAGCCGTGCTATGCATTAATATGGGATAGGGCTGCGAGCTTTCAATGTTTTTATTTATTTTATTTATTTAACACTTTATTGCACACAAAAACTAAAATACACAAAATACACGAGAAGTTAAAAATGCACAAAAGGCGAGCTTTGCATGCAGAAAAGAAATTTCTTCCAGCCAACCCAAAAAAAAAATTAAGCTGTGAAAATAAAATGGACAAAACAATTAACTATAGCTATACTTAGAACGAATAAAATAAAATATACTAATAAAATGTGTAAAAAAAACAGGTACAATTATAATTATTAAAATATCTTAGTAGGATAATATATGAGTATGTTATTGTGTCAACGATAAGTAATGTTCCTTCAATCTTTTCTTAAAAGTAGGTAAAGAAGGGCTGTCACGAATCACGGTAGGAAGTTATAACTACATCTGCCTTTTTTAATTTCTTTTTAATTTTGTCATCGTAAATATTGTATTTTTTTGGAAACTTTCGTCGTTAAATCTTTAAATGAATAGTAAGTGCAATATTAAATGAATAACAAGCATATTAAATTTGGAGCAACTTCAAGAAATAAATAACATGTTTCTTTCATTCTTTATAGTTTCTGGCGTTAGCTCCAGCATTTGGCATTAGCAAAGTTACAAATTATTTAAAATTAATCATTAGTCGCCTCTGTGGCCTGGCGGTTCAGTTGTTAGACTTGCCTGCATGAGGTCCCGGGTTCGAATCCCGGGTCGGGCAACAATAAGAAAATTGGGTTTTTCCAATTTTCGAATAAAAAAAAATGTTGCTCGGGATAGGATATGTGCCCGGTTGGCGGTAGGCTTGCCACCTATCACATTGTGGGACTTAGTATAGTCGTGGGTGCCCTGGTTGTGCCTCTGCCTACCTCTTCGGGGACATGGGCGTGAAGATACTAATCATTAGTCGTCAATATAATCATGTCTGGGTCTTGAGTAAAGCGATGACCTCATTACTACAACTCATTTAATAAGATTTGGCGCCAATAAGAAAACACACGATACACTTATTCCTTCTTAATTATTGTATTTGTGCACTTCAACTAATTGAAATTATAAAAAACGCCACCAAATAATTTCACTCAATATAAGAGCTATATTCAATAACTATGAAAAACTACGACCATATTTTCTTTCGATGTTGTCAAACGTAACAACAGGTTTTTGTTCTTTAAATTTTTAAATTCCCCAGTGCACATAAAATGTTACAGATAAATTAAACATACTATTAATTAATTGTTGTATTAATTTCAAACGTTAATCAAGTATGTTTATTCTGTATTTAACCAAAACTCAAGTTGTATTTATACAGTTTATTAAAAGTGGCTCAGAATTATATCAGATGTCCTTTAAAAATTGTGTTTTTCATTATACTACATGAAATATATACTAAAAGCCCATAAATGTATTATTTTTCAAAACCAGATTATTTATATCATTCGCATCTACAACAGCCCGATTAGAGAGAAAGTTGGGTTAAAAGAAAGTGTTGTTTTGAAAGTGAGAAAGGATCCGTTGTTTGGATCATGAGAAGAGAATATCAGGTATAAGCTTGATAAAACAGATATGCAATGCGAGTGCGGATAAATGTATAAAGGTACCGGGATCACTAGGGTAGGTATAATCCGGAGATGGTGTCAAAATTCTAAAGGTGAAACTGGCATGTTTTGTAAGTGCAGAAAGCTAGGCAGGTTTAGGGGTAACTATGTCACAGAGAGACACCCACAGGTACTTTTTAAACTTTTTAAACCCTTCTTTCTTCGTCGGTGATTAAAAAAATTTATAATTTACCTCTAGTTCAAATTATGAACTGCTGCTTGTTTTTTAACAAAGAATCCAATTTTTATGTGAATCAGAATCTATCTTTAAAATTGTAATAAATACTAATAAGTTTGTGATAAATATAAATAAGATCATTTGTACATATAAATTTTAATAAAACTTTAGCATAACACAATGTTGTAGAATATGTTGGTATTCCTAAATATCTTTATAACAATTTCTTAAAACACATATTCCGAAAATAAAAAAAAATCATTTCATTTCGAATAATTCGTGGGATATAGTAAAATAGTCATAAAACAAAAAAGTTATACGAAATTCTTGGGACATGACGTATGTTTTATCCTGAGGTCTGATTTTACGTCATATCCGTCGCTATAGATATTTTTAAAACAAAGTATGAATATTGTGATTTAGTATTATATTTTGACGAAACAATATTAGGTCACGACCCACCAAATGAGAAACATTGGCCTATGTCACTTTCTAGCCTAATAACTATCTAAATACACAAAAAACCACAACATCGCCCATTGTGTTATGAAAGGACAAATCAACACACTTTCGCTTTTATTACTTTATGTTACGAGTATATATAATATTACCATACTTATTACAAAAACTAAAAAAATTGAACCTTATCTGATTAAATGTGTGTAATATTTATAATCATGATTTTGCAGATGTATAAAAATAATAAACTTGGTGTCATGTTTGTGATATTAAAACTTAATTATTTCAATAATTAATTCTTCAAATCAATTGATTTATTTTTGAATGTTAAAGTTAAACATTAAACACTTAAGTAAATATAAAAAAAAAACTTACGAGATATTCCGTATCCGTAAGCGTGCGCTAGTGCGCGTGCGCAGAACAACTATGAATCCGAGGTTGTATAACTGACTAAACCGCCTTCTTGAAGCTCGCGTGACGGAGTTACACTTTTTATTACGTATACAGTAATGGCCATTCCGTATTTGTATAGTTGAATGAAATATAATTTATGTATTTGCATAGTAAACAGTTAAATCATTTATTAGGTACGCACTTTTTTTAAGTAGCATTTGTTTTCCATATTACGTTTTATGTACACAAATATTTTTTTTTTATCTATATCAATCGGATATTATCCGAGGGTGGTGTCAAGAGTCTTCGAAACCGGCGTGTTTGTATGAAAAGGGTTATGAATGTGAAGGAAGCAAGACAGGTTTGTCAGGATCGTGAGGTCTGGCACTCGATACTCTCTGCCTACCCCGTAAGGGACTTAGCGTGAAGATATGTATGTATCGGGTCTAAATTTTTTAATTTGTTAAAAAAGGACAGTTTATAAAACGAATTATAAATAAGAAAACTTGGGGTACCGGCCTGCAATAAAGTCAAAAATGTTATTACTTGTCTAAGGATAACTACCATCAATTAATATAAAAAATAAGTATATTACCTAGATTACATTATTCCTAAAATAAATATAATGAATTTTTTTTATTCAAAAGTTTAAAGCTTCTCGAGGCAATATTGGTACCTACTCAAAGTTAAACAAAAACGATAAGTGATATCACATTTCGATTTAGTCTTAAAAAGTATAATACATCACACTAATCATCCCTTAACGTAATTTTCCCATTTATTAAAAAAGATTTAGTAGGTAATTAGTAGTAGTACGGTGTTGTGGTAGTAATAGTACAGTATTGTGGTGGTAGTAGTAGTACAGTGGAAGTAGTTAAAACTTTTATACACATTACATGACATTATTGAACTTAAAACTTTAAAGTGTTTCGTCTTTTATTTGACAATTGACATCCATTTATTATAGAGTTTTAAAAATTCTTAGACTCATACAGTACCTATACCTACACCACACAAATTTTCCCATAAAACGTATCTTTTATCACCTGGAACAGATTTCAAATACCATTTATTACAAACGGATTGCAGTTACGGTAGTAGTAGTAGTAGTATTCCGGTGTAGTGGTGGTAATAGTACAATGTTGTGGCAGTAGCAATACGGTAGAAGTAGTTAATAATTAGTATCTTTACGGCCATATCCCCGAAAAATAGCCAGAGTCACAACCAGGGCACCCACTAGCCGAAAACATTATGTCCCATAATGTGATAGGTGGCAAAGCCTATCGCTAACCGGGCACATATCCAATCACGAGCAACGTTTTTCTTTTAAAAAAAGGAAAAACCAAATTTACTTGTTTGTTGCCTGACCCGGGAATCGAACCCAGGACTTTTCAGTCAAGTCCTTGTGGTCAAAGGCTAAATAGACTGTTGCAATTCTTTTGACTTAGGTATACAAAGACATATTAGAGTAGAATACTATTTTATGACGCGGTTTTATAAAACGAAGTCCATTCCAAAGCAGATGCTAAATTTTTTAGACAGTGGTAATCAGTACATCGTCTAATAAACATCTAATAAAATCGGTAATGGCAAAAATGCTGTGCATCGCTCAATCGCTTCCAATGTATTGTACCTTAGAACCTTATTAAAAAGTAGAGTAGTAGTAGAAGTAAGAACCTTATCCTAAAATTATCATAAAAATAGTAATATTGTTCCATTCATTCATACTTAATGCGATGACCAAGGGAAATGGGGGTTCATTTTTATACAGATTGAATTTATAACATGCACTCGGCTCTGAATAACAAGTATTTATAACAGCGTCATCTGGTCAAATAAGCGAATAATTTATAACTAGAATTTTATTAGTATGCACCTACAATTTATTAGAGACATTGTATGTGTATAGAAGATACT
>NJDC01002079.1:334369-347908 GCA_002245475.1 Calephelis virginiensis | reverse complement strand
AGGTGATTTAACCGTAGTTAGACGCTAACTCAGTGTTTAATACTTAACCCAGGAACGTGCCTTTTGAAATATTTCCTTTAAAATATTACCTTTAGGTACCTTGTTTAAATATATTCGCTGTATGTGTATTTGAAAAAAATATCGTCATTTGTTTCATACAAATGCTGAAGTGCTAGGTTTGTCACATTTTAGAAATAGTGAGATACTTCATGTGCCTAACCAAAAACTCAACATTTACAAAACTAATGTGTATTGCATGTCGGTTCGTATATATAACAAAATTCTTGATAACCTTAAATCACCTTCATTAACAAATTTCGAAAAAACTTATTAAACTTATTTTTAGAGAAAACATATTATAGTGCCAAAGATTTTCTTGTAGACAAGAATAAATAATAAAGTATATATAATATGGTTATTTGCCGGGGAGTTTGTTTTGCCGATTCTTCTCCGGTCTGGCTAGGTTTGGAAACGGTGGTTTACGGTAGATAGGGATAAATTAATTTATATTCTAAAAATTGTTTGTATAAATAAATACATTGTGTAAATAGTAAATAAATAATGAAAATTATTAATTTGATTAAAACCTATTAAAATATTTGCACACCCCAAGTTGATAGAATATGTTGGAACGCTTAAATAATTTTGTAATATCTGTGTAACACTCATATTCCGCAAATAAATATTTTTTCTTTCTTTTTTTAAAAGCTTGACTCTGACACACACAATTTTTATCAATGCAAGCTCTATGACCTCGGCTTTATATCATTTAACATGTCCAATGTTTTAATACGAATAGCAAATCACATCCTATATGTCTGGGTTTTTTGCTATTCAACAGAATGTTTGTGTATCTTTACTTTTTGTATATTTTCTTGTGTTTGGGATTACTCGACCAATAACGAGCAAATTTTGATGCGTATTTTTTGAAAGGCCAGTTATAATTCCGAGGTGGTCTAATTAAAATTTATCAAGATTAAAGTAGTGGTTTGGGAGTTATAATTAATAACGTAATTAGAACACTCAAGAAACACCAAACAGATCTTAATAATATTATATAAAACTACTTCAGGGTTATAACCTGACTTTGGAAAAGGAATTATAAAATGATTGAGAGGTTTTGAATTTGGATTTTGTTTTCTACAGGTTTGCTGTGCTAAAACTATTAAATACTCTTGTATTTAAAGAAAACCCGTATACTTTACTAATAAAACCTATCGCCCACATAAATAAGACCCGTAGGTTATAATTAAAGACAGACAAATGTAAATGTTGTTCTTACTGATATCGGTTATCAAGTGTTAAAGCTGAAGGTTTGTTAAAAGACAGTTTAAAGACTCAGCTTTTCAAATCTGATCAGTAGGGCTACTATTAAATCTCGATTTCATGCAAATTAACAATTGGAATCGAATACGTCAATTTAGGTATTCTTAAATACAGTACAAGCAAATTATTAATATTTAATTTAAATAACTAGTGGTCGCCCATTGGTCGAAATTCGACTATTTTAATATCCAAATTTTAATATCTTGTTGATAAGAACGCCATCTTCATTGTTCAATTCCAACTACTTTGTTTCCTGATTAGTTAGTGCGCCATCTGTGATCTTTTATCGTCAACATCATATTTGTTTGTGTGTGTCAAATGCATGGTAGTGTTGGTAATGTTTTGTTTATTGATGATTAAATGGACTTTATAAGCATTATTAATGAAAAATATTAGCGTTTTCCATTTCTCCTATACATAAACTATAAGTGTGCCAAATTTTATGCTCCTGCGTCCGCGCAATTTTCGTAAAAAGGGATCCAAAGTTTTGGCATAACGTATTAATATATAGATAATTAGTTCGGTAAAATAATTTCTTGTTTGTTATTAACTAAACCCTAACAATATGCTAGTACTGTTTCCAAGAGTATTCAAAAACGAGATACAAGAGTAACCCTACTGATCATGTAGGAAGGCAAATAATAAGACAGATTTCGTAATGGAAAGAAATACTAAAATGTATAAAACATGAAGGGATAGTTTTGAAGATGGATGGAATTATACAAGAACAGAAAAAAATGTTTTAGGATAAAATACACATCCTGTTAACCTATCCATTATTTCCGGAATATCATTACTTGCATAGACGTAACTCAGTAAAAATTAATATTTTCAAGTATTTTTAGCGGAGGAGGAGGCAGAGATAACTTACCGCATCCTAAGTGCACCGTAGATGTTGTAGGTGCGTCTCTGCCTGTGCCAGATGTGTTCAGCCAGTAGTGAATACTTACCGGCTCTCCTACCTTCCGACCCGGAGCATAACAGAGTCGTTATGGCGGCAGGAATAGATAAGATGGTTTCCTACCCGGATTGCTGCACAGCACTCTACTGCCAGTCTAGTTTACCAAGATGATAGATAGCAAACTTATCGCCAACCGGGCAATTGTCCAAAACCATGAAGCCTTGTTTTTATAAGAAATTAAATTTAAATTGAAAAAAACAATTTTTGGGTAGTCCGACCCGGGAATTGCAATCGAGGCCTCGTGTGGTCAATGGACCGGACCACTAGACTTCGGAGGCGATTTAGTCCTTTTACTATTAGTGATAGGTACCTGTACATGCATACATCAAATAAATCCCGATTTCCCTTGGGACAGAACGATGTTTGTCGTCTCAGCTAGTTACTTTTTTCCCCGTCTTGGTCCGGGCTCCTTTGCAGAATAGACCATCTGCCTTCCTGCCAGGCAGCTCGTAAAAGACGAACATAGGCTTACCGCCACTTTCACAGTAACATCTGACTAGGTGGTGTAGTTTCGCAGCGACTCATCCGGATTGGTACCACCGCCTTATCTATTCCAGCCGCCATAACGCCATGACGTGTTCCGGTTTGGAGGGTAAGGTAGCCGGTAAACTTACTTTTGCTCAAGGCCTGACATCCCGGCCTCAGGTTGGCAACGCACCATTATCACCTTTGGTGTCTATAGGCGGTGTGAATTTCTTACCTACCATCAGGAAATCCGTCTGCTTGTTTGCCTTTCAATATAAAAAAATACCATACAAACTGAACAAGTGGAAGGAAGTTCGCCGGAACACTTAGTAGGTACATAAAACGAAAGTTATCTTCCGACTACTGTTATGTTAGTAATCAATTAATCCATATGTGTTTGACTACCATAGCAAAGTGAACCACAGACTAAATCGAGACAGAGGTTTTTGTTTTATAATTACCCATGGGTAAATTACACCATAGGGAACTTCTGTGCAAGATATGAAAAAAAACAATTCATTATTTTCGATTATTTTCGGGAGTCAGGATGTGACATTCCCATCACCCACTGGCCTCTACTAGTTTAGGCTACTGGACATGTCAAGTGTTAGAATGTTGGGTAGCAACATGCCCAGTTAAGATTCACCGCCCTGCTTAATACTGTCACCATAATAAAATGTTTGGCACATTCGCGTTTCGGTCCGAAGGGGGGNCACTCGGGTCATAGGACAGCAACGCACCCATAGCATCAATATGCACGATAGTCTCTTACCGTTGGAAGAGCCGATTAGTACATGAAAACCTGTACACATTAAAATACATCCCTTTTCCCTCGGTCATTGCTTAGCTCTTCTACGGATGGACCAATTTTGTTTATTTTTTTTAGTTGTCATAGTTACTATCAGAAAAGAGAAAACCGGAAAATTTAAAAAAAAATCTATAATTAATCTCTTAAATGAACTGGTAGCAATGTCAAGCGACATGAAGTTCGCAGGGTCGACTAGTATTATATATTTATTATTATAATAATATATTTTTTTCATGATGTTGGAAGGCAAATAAGCAGACTAATTTCCTGATAGTAAGAAATTCAGGTAGCCTGGAGGCACCAAAAGTGGTAATCGTGCGTTGGCATACTTAGGCTGGGATGTTGGGCCTCGAGCAAATGTAGTTACGGGCTACCTTATCCTCCGAACACTGCAAGCGCTGACGTAATAGCGGCAAGAATAGGTAAGGTGGTGGTACCAATCCAGGCGAGTCAGTGCGAAACTCTAGCAGACATATGTCTTGGTGCTAGTGACGGCAAGCCTATGCTCTCCTTCTACGAGCTATCTGGCAGGAAGGCGTTCGGAAGATGGTCTATTCTGCAAATGAGCCCGGACCAACACGGGGACCCATTTAAGCTTTTGGCTTGGTCGTTTCATAGTAACCTTGTTTATTTATATTAACTAGTGGCCACTCATTGGTCGAAATTCGACCACACTAAATTTCAATATCTTATTGATAAGAACGCCATCTTCATTTTTCAAGACCAACTACTTTGTTTCCAAACTTTTTAGTGCGACATCTTTGATCTTTTATTGATATAATCAATACATTTGTTTGTGTGTGTCCTATGCATGGTAGTGTGGGTAATGTTTTATTTATTGACTTAATGTACTTTCTAAGCATTATTATTGAAAAATATTAGCGTTTTCCATTTCTCCTATACATAAACTATAAGTGTGCCAAATTTTATGCTCCTGCGTCCGCGCAATTTTCGTAAAAAGGGATCCAAAGTTTTGGCATCACGTATTAATATATTATTGGAGGAATAGAGCGGATCTTATGGAAAGAGTAGTAAGTGTTAGGGACGCCTCTATAATATAAGCCTGCGTGCCTCATTCGACCCGATTATCTTGGTACTGTCAACTTGCCTAAGGGGAACCTCAGCCCGTTTGAAAAGTCACTGCCTACTTTTTTTTAATGTCATAGTTTGAAAGTCACTCTTTGAAAATTATTGAATCAGTAAAATTAATTGTCTCGCTGTAATTCAATTTTGTTTTGTTGAAAATATAAGATTGTGGTTATTGTTATTTTTTAATTAATCTCCTATATTGTTTATATATGGTTTATATAAGAATGAAAAGAAAGAAAAAATATTTATTTGCGGAATATGAGTGTTACAAAGATGTTACAAAATTATTTAAGCGTTCCTACATATTCTACCAACTTGTGGTGTGCAAATATTTTAATGTGTTTTTAATTATTTATTCACGATTTACTATTTACACATTTATAGATAATAATTCTTTATTTGCATACAATAGGCCAGCAATTGAGATTTTATTTATTATTAATTAAATACAGATCTGCACCCATTGCGCTCTAATATGTATGTAGTTTTTACTAATTTCACTTTTTTAATTTAATTTATATAGTTAGAGAATAATTTTCTTCAAACGTTCAAGGTCGTTTGTATTTACTACGTTGTACAGAAACATGTGATCACTGCGCTATCAGACTCCCACCGCAGCCGTCCGATAACACGTACGTACATAAACAATACAAAACACAGTAAACACAGCAATGCTATATTGACTACCGCAGTTTCACCTGAGCCAGTAAAAAAGAAATTACAAAAAAGTATCTTCATGCCCATACCCCGAAGGGGTAGATAGAGGCACAACCAAGGCACCCACGTCTAGCCGAAGACACAAGTCCCACAATGTGATCAAGCCTATCACCAATCGGGCACACATCCCCGGGCAACGTTATTTTTATTATCCAGGTCCTCAAGAAGTCAAGTCCGACGCCTAACCGCTAGACCACAGAGACGTAAAAATAATTAGGAGTCCAAAATATTTTCTATAAACAATCACGGGCATTTTTAATACACATACATAAATACCTAATCCCTAACGAGGTAGGCAGAGAGTGTAGGGTGCCAAATCTTATCAATTTTAGAAAGAGAGGTCATGATTTCAAGGTGGTCCTCTATTTATTTAATCATGATCCGACTTGTGATTTTCGAGTGATATTTAATACTGTATAAATTTTTGACTTCTAAAATTTAAGGATTTTAATAAAATTCTGAAAATTGGAATCATTAGCTTTCTTTCGAATAAAGAGTGATTCTAGTCGCTTTATTTTGTAAAAATAAGGTTACATAATATTTTATAAAAATACAGGTTCTTAATTAGTAACAAGTCAATATAATTACTAATTTACTGTCTCTAAATACAAGCCCTTGAGGTTTTACTTAGTCTCTAAACATTTAAGTCATACCATTGTAAACTTTAAGTACTACCACCTCCTTTAGGCAATAGGTACATTACAATTTATAAGGCTTGATTGTTTCAGCCTTCTCACTATGAGATACCGAGGAGGTGACTTCCTTTTATATTCGCATAATAAAGTCTATGTTGGTGAAATACACCGCATTGATAAATTCGTCTTTAAAGCCCCGACGAAGATAGAGACTAAAAAGACGTAGCTGTAGAGTTATTCTAGTGAGTTCTTATACATACCAACGCTATCAATTATTGCTGTTGGTTAGTCTCGCCAAAACTAGAAAACGCCTGAAAGGATCCTGTTAATAATTAATTTGAATTATTTTAAAGTTGAGACAAGTGGAACAAATAGGATAAAAATAGTTGTAAAAATTGTTCGCTGACTTATAAGCTTGCTTGCTTATAAGTCAGCGAACAAGTACACGACTTTCCTGATGATAAAAGATAACTATGGTCAATAAACACCACAGATGTTGTAGGTGCGTCGCAGGTTTAGGGCGCGTGTGTTTGTAAAAACGAATGTTTGTGTCATTTCTAATTAATGATGTGACTTGCCTGGGGAAAAATCGATTTTTTCATTGATCGATTTTTATTTTTATTAAATAATCGACGTTCAAATAATCGATTTTTTTACAAAAAATATTCTAGTTTTTAAAAAAAACGATTTTTTGTGACCATTTATGATCATTGTTTTTTATTACAAAGTAAGCCCTCCAACCACTTTTTAGTCGTTTATGGGCCATTTTTTACCACAAGTCATAAACCACAAACTCACTCGCACACTTAGTCAATGGTTATTTATGCAAAATTTATTAAAAACAGAGTATAAAGTTTAGAAAGAAACTTTCTTAACCACCATCTATTGAAAATATCACAACTGAATGACACAACTGTTTTATCGACAGAGTTTTCGAGTGTTGGCAATATATGTTTGCCAGGTACTAGAAGGCGTTGCAAGTAATTGATCTACTTCTGTTATAAGTTGCTGTTAAATTATCGAAAGTACGGTGTAAAACTACTAAATAAATAATCTATGTAGCATGTCAAAGCTGCGGTTTTAAAAAAAATCGAAAGTATCATGTGAAATACCAAAAAAAAATTGATTATTAAAAATTTTATTATATTTGGTCAACAAATCGATTAATAAAAATAGATTAGTTCGAAAAAATAATCGATTGCTTAAAAAATCGATTATTTCTTCGCATTCTTATTACTAATTAAACATAAAATTGAATACTGAGAACAATTTAAACATGACAGACCGAGAAATGTCTATAGCCATTACGCAAATATTTGTCCTTGTCGGGAATAGAACTCGAACCTCGCGGATGATCTACGATGTTACAAGTTTATAACATTTTTTCAATCTTCTGTAAGTGAATACTTATGGTTTTTCTATCAAAAACAAGTAAACATATTCTCTTTATATTATTATTTTATAGTATAGCATTAGTTTTCATTATACACGATAGGTATAGGTACTTAATGTATTTTTTGTAGTATATCGACTAAACAACCAAATATTTTGCTTATGAAAGATAATCGTCGTCTATAGACACCATAGACGTTATTGGTACTATCTTATGGCTGGGATCTTAGGCTATTTGTGCAAGTCTATCGGCTTCCATACACTCAAACAAGGAACGACAATAGCGAGTACTGACATTATGGAATAGGTAAAGCAATGGTATCGATTCAGGCGAACTGCTGCTCAGTACTCTACCACCAAGTTATGGCTGACTGCGACTTGTTAATATTGAGCGATGGGGTTGTCACATCCCACGCTGACAAACTGAGATATAGGTACAAACGAAAGATCTAACATAGATAATCATTTTATTTCTAATATACCTATATAGATAAAACGCTTAATATTTAGTTGTATGTGGGTACACAATGTTTTATAGATTCTATTAAAATATTCGTAAAACACCTATCGGTTTGCATTTATACATATATTATCTACTCTGTGTCATTAACGATTACTTTAACGCCCGACAGTAAGTACCGTGTTGCCATTGGTTACTCGTTTCCCGTGGCAGCTGAACGTAAACAAAAGATCGATATTGTGGTACAATGTGACCAACTAGCCAGTAGAAGTGCTAACCTCGGCTTGATATCTATTATTTGCTAAGAGAAACTATGAGAACGCCTTGACCTTGCAGCGGGGGGGACGAGCGCGAAGATGACGCCAGCGCGGTCGGCACGCGTTTCGGCTTTCGGGTGGGATCCTTTGTGGACGGTATTCGCGTAAACGGCGGTCAGCGTAAACCCAAGCGTCAAAAATACCAGGCGTTCGGGCCGCGACGCCAGGTAACGCTCATTCCGCGATCAGGCGTCGTCGCCGTCGCGCTCCGAACGATCGAACCGATCCCGAGCATTCGCGACATGCTCGGCAATCGAAATGGGTAATGTGCAGTGCTGCGCCAGCGATCTTCCCAAACAAAAAAAGAAGCCGAAGAAGAAAAATAAAAAAGTTAAAAGTAACGGAGTGGGTGGGAAAGGAGTTCAGAAGCAAGTTATGGTAGAGGACGTTTCGGGAAGACCTTCGAATGAAGAGCAAATGCAGAAAACGTTGCCTAAAGAGGAACCTAAATCACAAGAGGACATTAAAGTGACCTCTACAAATGACTTGAGTTCGGAGAACAGTGACCAAAAACACAACGAGAGCATAGCCACTGCACGGGAACGCTTCTTTGGCCAGGTAATGTTTACCCAACTGTGGCAAAAGGTCTATGTTTTACAAGTGTTTTTATTTATTTTACACTTCTTTTGGGATCCAAAAATGTGCGTTAAATTATTATTAATTTCAACAGCGTACCATTAGAATGTCAAAGTCAACATTCAGGGAATGAATACTTCAATAATATTTATTCTGAAGTAGCGGCCCGCTCCGGCTTCGCACGATTATGAAATATACATATAAACCTTTCTTTTTAATCACTTTATCTATTAAAAAAACCGTATCAAAATCGGTTACGTAGTTTTAAAGATTTAAGCATACAAAGAGACAGAGGAAGCGACTTTGTTTTATACTATGTAGTGATGAAAGATTTTTTGGTGCTTTACCCTTGTAAACATTACACTTTCCGCAGTCGGGTTTATTTACTTCTATAATTTGCTAAAACGGTTCGTCTAATCCTCTTATCGCGGAACGGATTGGTCCATCTTGACGTTGCCAAGAGCTCTGCTCTGTATCAGAATGCTCTTCACGGTAATGACTTTAAAAACGATACTGGTAATAATATCTTGAAATTTCATAACATTTACAACGTATTTTGTTGTATACTAGCTATTGACTGTGACTTTGTACACACTTTGAAGTGACTTTTCGTGGTTATTTGTATATATTTTTTTATTGTACAAAATAAAGAAAAAAAAAGATACAGAACAAAAATATTACAAAAAATGTACAAAGGGTATTCTCTTCGCTCAAAGCAATTTCTACCAGACAACCAGGAAGGACAGGAGATTGAATAATCACAAAAAAAAAATAAAGGGAACACAACAACTCTGTACGGAACATAACTAAAGAGAATAAATAATACTAGATATAATTTAAGAATAAATAAAAATATACATGAGTACAAAAAATACACTGACAGAATCTTAATAAAAAAACATAAATTTAATTTCAAAGTTATATTAGTAATGTACAAATATAATTACATTAAAATATAGAAACATACATGCATACATAAGCATATATATACATCTATACATACATAAACTATATTAATACGTATCCAAGAATGAAATTAATGTAATGATGGCGTGGTTCAGTAGTTTTTGCATAAAAAGTGAACACAAAATATGTATAGCATTCGTAATGAATTCTCTATTCTGTATACAACGCAGCAATCACAGTTTTTTTTAAATCATGTACAGATTTATTTTTATTACTGTTTTATTATACATAAAATAACAAACGCAATGAAACCGATGAATAGTTTTTCATCATCTTTGTAGTACAAAAATAATACAAGGTTAAATGGCTTAAGATTTTACCTCAGGCACCTTTAACACTTTTGGTTCAAGAAGCGATATGTATTTCTTATCAGAAAATCTACCAGTGTGTGTTCCCTTTCATTAGAAATAAATGAAATGCAATACTTTTAAAACTTGTAAAATAAAGGAACACTTAAGCAAAATCATCCATGTTATGGAAACCTAACTAAAATTATTACAAGTCTATCAATTTATATCAGAAGTCATTTAAATTTTATTAAAACTAATAAAAATTAAAACATTTTACACATACCTACTTGATATTATGCTTCGTCGGCGTTTTGTAAAACTTACAAATATTAATATTTTTAAAGTAGAAACACTGGCAATGCTTTACAAGTTTTTAACCCTCTACGAAAAAAAGCGATGTTCAATATTCAAGTTATTTTTATTTTAGCACTTGCCCTGTGCTTGGGATAAATTTCTATAAATTTTAAAGAAAGAACGGGACTCGAATTCTCAGTAGCTCAATTTGTTAGAGCACTCGTCGGCTTGAGACGAAAGGTTACAGGTTCAAATCCTGTCAATGGCGAAATTTTTTCTTTCTTTAAAATTTATAGAAATATTCAAGTTTTCTGTCTGTCTGTCTGCATCATAACTTTTGAACGGATGGACCGATTCCGATTCGGAAAGCTGGCGTGGTAGTGACGGTTCTTAGCTACAATACGTATTCGTTTTGTCTGGGTTAAAAAAAAAATAAGATTACACTTTAAGCTGGTAGTGCTATAAAATACGAAACAGGTAGGCTATATTTTATGTATACAATAAGTTATTATAAGTACTAGTGTTTTTTTCTATAAGAATACGATTTTCTAATTTTATTTCGACGTGTAGTATGAAAGTTGTTTGATTTTCTTCTATTTTTATAAACTTACCATATAATAAAACAAATACCGTGGATCCCTAATGACTTATACAAGCCCCACTTTAAGAATCGCTAGGTTAGAGTACAAAGTTATACATATTTACATAAGTATACTGACAATACATAACAAATCCGGAAAATATAAACACAGAATCGTGTACAGTTTTATGTAAATAGCGTGTGTTTATGTTTAACATTTGACATTGAATCTACGATATTTTGATTAGGTAGCCACAGTTTAAAAATAACATTACTAATCGGATTGTTATTTGCCAATAAATACTTTTTCATTTTAAAATTATATTTTTTTTTGGAAAACCATTAACCTTGACTGACAAATTTTACAAATTGGACCTAACCTTTAAGTAAATAAATCATATATTAATCATGTATTTGTTTACAATTTAAACATTTAAATTATATTCATACCTTTTTAACATTAATATCAGTATACATAATAATCCTACAACAAACATTATTCAATAACCCCCGCCAAAAACTACATGTAATGTAACTAAGAAATCAATCACGCCAAATTTAAAAAAAACCGTGTCGAAATCAGTCCATGAGTTCACAAGTTATGACCAAGAAGACAGGCACACACAGACACGTAAACATTTTTCTGTCGGTGGTTGAAAGTAATAACTCTGATATTATATAACATCTATATACTTACAAGTAATTATTCTACACATTGATTGCTTTGTGCGTGTCAAATTATGCTACTAAATTTTAAAGAAACTTTACACGTCTTATTAATAAAAACTTAGACTGAAGTATTCCAGGGCATAGAGCATTTTTTTTAAATAATTCAGATGTGGATTGAATTGAAATTTTGCATTTGAGGTGATTTTTTTTCCATCTTCCTTATGATGTCAGTTTCGTATTATTGAAAACAATCGAGTATTTAATTTATATCTTAGCTGAACAAGTTGCTTGAGTTTTAAGAACTGTGCATTAGCAATAATGAGATCAGAGAGAAAGTGTGAGATTGAAACAAACTGTTGGTGAAAAAATTAAAATGGACATGATTCGTCACTTCAGTCACGTGGAACGGCAGATAAAAGATTGACATAAGAGATATACTTTGATAAACATATTAAAAAATGCTAGTGAAGCTCCCAATGCTACTGCTAGCCTACAAAATTGCCTACCATTTTTCTCCGCGGCTATGTTTCCTAAAACCAATTAATATTAAGTTTTTTCTTCCACGTGCGTAATTTTCTGGTCTGTCAACTCTGTTGCCAATTTTTTTACAACTAATGTGTGAACGTAATGCGTAATTCAGAAATGTCTTAAATTTAGTATCCGATATATCCAAGACAACAATTTTTTAATCAAACAAACAATATTTTTGCCACTGTGGTCTAGCAGTCCAGCGTCGGACTTGACTTTTGAGGTCCCGGGTTCGGTCTCCGTGTCGGGCAACAAAAAAGATCAGAAAATGTATATTCTCATTTTTCTGACAAAAATAACGTTGCTAGGGATTGGATATTTGCTCGGGTGCCAATAGGCTTGCCACCTACATTGTGGGACTTAGTGTCTTCAGCTAGTCATGGTTGTGCCTCTGTCTACTACTTAGGGAATATAGGCGTGAAAATACTTTTTTAAACGGAAATTTCTATGAAAAGTTACTTTTGGAAATTAACGACCTTTCTTTTTCTCTAAATTGCAATATGACAACGACAATAATTAGTAATAATTTCGGTGGTAGAAATAGGCAAAGAAGTCGTACCGGTCCGCGCAAGCGCAAGATTCTACCTACTAGTAATTTGTTTATGTACAACTTTGATTACAATATATTCCTTCTTTCATCATAAATGTGGAAATAGGCCTGAAAAGTGGAAAAAAATGATAATAAAATTTATTTATTTGCCGAATATGTGTGTTTAAAAATTGTTACAGAATACTAGCCAATAATACTAATAACCTAGCCAGTGAGGAGAAGAAACGGCGAAACAAACTCCTCGGCAACCAAGACATTTCATATTTATATTTGTTAATTATTATATATGTATATTATCAATGAGTCCTTTCTGCGAGTAAGTCATTTACACTATAATACGTTTTATCTAGAAGCCAGTCGAAAAGCTTTAAATATAACTTTGTTTAAATATATCCTGTTCTATTTTCTCGTCAAAACTTTAACACAGAAACAACTTAGAAAACGGCAAAAGTTTTTTTAATATCGATATCTCAAAGACTTCTTGCGTAACGCGGACGAAGTTAAGGACAACAGCTAGGCCTATTAATATTATAAATGTGAAAGTTTGATTGTTTGTTTGTAACTTCTTCACGCAGAAACTGCTGAACCGGTTTTCATGAAATTTGGTACACACATAGAAGGTAACTTGCATTAACACATTGGATAGTTTTTATCCCGAAATAATATTCCTGTGGGACGTCCACACGGTCAACGCCGCGGCAGCTAGACCGATTTTGTTGAAATTTGTATGTATTTTTCGATTGAATCATGCATGATTAAAAAACGAATCCCTTAGGTGGCACTGTTGTTGATAAGTCAACAAATTTAGGTATATTTGATATTTTCCATCGTCGGCGCTTGGTAAAACTTCCAAATATTCATATTTTTAAAGAAAGAAACACTTGTACTGTTTTACTTATCACTTATAATTTATTAC
>NJDC01002079.1:322434-334074 GCA_002245475.1 Calephelis virginiensis | reverse complement strand
CTGATTAAAAAGTGGCTAATGTCATCTCCTCTTCCTCCTGTCTATAGACAAAATAAATGAAAATAAACATACATCCTTCCATTTTATTTTCACAGCTTATTTTTTTTTTTGGGTTGGCTGGAAGAAATTTATTTAGTTAGAAATAAGCTCGCCTTTTGTGCATTTTTAACTTCTCGTGTATTTTGTGTATTTTAGTTTTTGTGTGCAATAAAGTGTTAAATAAATAAATAAATAAATAAAATACTTTTGCATTTATAGTATTACGTATGACTGCTTCATTAGTCGAGGGGCTCTCGTGTATGCCTCGCTCCACCGACTATCCTCAGGCTCAGGTTCGATTCCCGATAACAGATATTTGTATGACGAACATTTTAGTGGTTGAATTTCCGGGTTCGGGTATTTATTAAATTTATTTTTGTACTTTCCCGCATTTTCTCAGGAACTCGTTATGTTATCGGGATCTAAAGTAGCCTACATATTAATCCAGGTCACAATCTATCTGTGTTCCAAATTTCAGACAAATCCGTTGAGTCATTCGAGCGTGAAAGAGTAACAAACATCCATCCATACATACTCACAAAATTTCGCATTTATAATATTAGTAGGATTTCTATTCGTTAGCCTTTAAAGTTTAGGTGATTTCGTTTTTCTGAAAGTCGTCAGTACGGAGGCTGTGGTGCTTATCTAGCATCCGAAAACGGTAATTTACCTATACCATGTTTTATCATTTTACATGGCTCTTTCCAAGAACTATTAGACATATAAAAAAACATATTTATTCTAGTCTTGACATCCAACATTTGGCAAATATTCAAGATAACTATGTAAACTAGATATGTGCTAAGATTTTTTATATCGTATGAATATTTAAAAACGATTTTATTATGAGTGTAAGCAAAGAATTTATTAATACATAAGTGTTTTTAAGTGTTTTTAACAATAAGTACTCCAAGCTGGATGGTAGGGAGCTGGTAGAGTTGTACACGAGAAATCCCGGCCATGAGATAGCGACGCACCAGTAACGTCTATGGTGTCTGTAGTCAACTGTTATATTACGTACGCTGTCTTATACAATATAACAAACAATATGTATATTAAAGTAGGGTGAAGCATTTGTAATGTGGTAGGTATCAAATTGCCATTTCCAATTATGCATTTCAAATAACAATGTTTGCATTCTGTTTCAAGAAGTTGGATTTTGATAAAGTTTCTTTTTATAGCGAGGACCAATTTTTCTGTCCTAGAAATTTTCTCAATTTATCAATTATTATGGTGTACATGCATGAAACTGTCACTGTGAACTTCGTTCCACCCACTCTTTTGTATGGGAAAATTTAAAGAAAGAAAGAAATCATGTATTTGTTAGAATAAAGGTGTACAATAATTTGCTAAACGTGCTTTTAGTCCCAATTTATTTTACTCGTATGGAGCATGCAAAGCAAACACATATTGTAAATATAATATATCTAGACAACAATTCATTTATTTCTCCAACCGCTAATAATAATTGAGTGTAATACTTAGTAGCTTTTTTTCCTAGTTTCCTCGCAGTTTTTCCCTTTTTCTTACTTTTTAAACCGTCCCTGAACGTCCACCAATAATTCAAAACCAAAATTAGTCAAATCGGTTTAGTTGTTCTCGAGTTTTAATGAGACTAAAGAACAGCAACTGAATTTTATGTGTAAGATGTAAATAAATGACATTACTCTGATAACAAGACCTTGTTTAGTTTGTGATTATTATTTATTTAGTTTGCATTGTAATATATTATTTAGATAAATAAAAAAAAACTTTTTTGCTGTAGGAATAAAAACATTTTCTAATGACAAGAATTACACGTCATCTATTGACACCAACGATGTTAATATTGGGTCACGCTAATAGGTGTTCGAGACGGTTGTAAATACGCCTTCCAACAAAGCTGATTTTGGAGGAAACTTATTTTCCATCTTCCAATTGTTATTTAATTTCGATTATACCGTATTCAGACGGATGCAAACCAAAATACCAGTGTTTAAAACCGTTTAGAACGTCCTTTAGGTTTTCTGGCAGGGACCTCTCTGAATAAGCCCGCCTTTGTGGGTCTTAAGTAAAATAAAATAAAAATATTATAATATTGCCCGAGACACTGGCCGAGAACTTAGCGCGTACACCCAACTCCAACGACGAAACGCGAAGCTCAGGTACGTTTCTCGAGTAGGGCAAGGTTTTGTGTGATCCAAGCCTTTATACTATGTTTGCTAAGTACCTACTAGCTGTTGCCTGCACCGTTGCTCGCGTGGGTAATGGTCCGACAGGAACATTTTAGGGTTAAAAACTATCCTATGTGTTAATCCAAGTATATTCTATGTGTGTACCAAATTTCATGAAAATCGGTTCAGCAGTATTTGAGTGAAGGAGTAACAAACAAACATGCGAACTTTCTAATTTATGATGTTAATAGGGTGATACAAGCAATTGGATGATTTTGCGGTTAGATCAGTTTATATATGTAATTAGTCTAAAGATATAAATTTACTTCTTTGTTTTTAATTTAATTTAAAGTATAAAAATGTCTAATAGTTCGGTTTAGACTTAAGACTGAATGAGCTGTTTTGAAGAGATAAATCGTAGATTAAAACTGATTGGCGTTTCGGAAACTGGCGGATGGTGCATAATATTGTGAAGTAATTACAAAAAATCTACGACTGTATTTTTTCTCAATGGCGCCAAAAATTTGGGAATAATCTTACAAGCTGGAACTTTATCCACAATAATCTGTGAGTAATGAAACACAAATATATGGTGAATTCATAATCTCTTCCTTCTTTCTTCATCTTTAAAATGAAAACTTGAACTTCAACGAACAGCTGAACTTGATAAGATCAGTTGTCCGTTTTACGTAATGTTGTAGTAGTTTATATATTTACTCAATTTAACGTTACTATGAAAGCAAAAGTTTAAGAAAATTATTTTATCTAATGTTTCGCGTGTGTGCACTTTATGACGCCATTAACGTGACGTCTGTCAGTCTTACTTCAATTAACTAATTTAAATATCCATAAATCTACAAAGGCTACCTATAGGGCTAGGATGCGTAATAAAGACATAATAAACTCATAAACGTTTCCCGAGGAGAAGATTAAATGAAAGTCCGTAAAAATTACATGTAGAAACTAACCTGACAAAACTAAATGTGTTTTGTCTCTTTCTGTAACAATCGTTGAAAAAAGATAGCGTTAACTTAAAATTAGTTTAATTAGTGCGCAACATATTATCATCTTTGATTCTAATAATTTTACTGTTACATCTACTGCAAACATGTTTTCATAAAGTAATGTAATCGAGTATTGGCTCTATTTTTAGCACAAAGAGAAACAACTTCTGTGTACGTTCGTTTTACTTTTAAATTCATAAAGACATCCATATTTATTATCCATTAAAAGTCTGTTAGTTTGCCCGTCTTTCAGAGCGATGTTAAGGTAATTTTTAAATGTAGAGATTGTTAGGAAGCTGGAAACTGACTGGGTACTTTTTATTGAAAACTGTTTATATATATGTATATTCAAAAAATCTATGCCCCTCAATAAAACTTATCCGTAAAGTAACTATCAATTTTCAAACAAAAATCCACATCGAGATTGGTTCATGGACCAGTGAAAGTTTCAGAGTTATAATACCACAAACAGACAGACGCACGCTTACACATAGTCATATTAAACTTATAATAGACCTCTAAAAACATCAGATAACAAACAGAAAATTATAAAACACAGATTTAATAGAGATCAATCTGTTTTACTCTAAGTTTCAAAAATCTACGTATATAGAATTATAATTTTATTTGACAATAATTAACTACACTCGTCAGGATTCTAAGAAAATGGCTGTTACCATATTTTATAATTACGTTTTGCGCAATCAAGTTATTTATATCTCCAAATCAGAACACGACAATGGCAAGTATTAACGTTATGGTGCAGGAAAAGGTCGCTGCAAGACACTACCACCTTCTCTGACTGGCCACACGAATAGACTAATTTACAAGACACTATCAATGATGAACTTACAGCATTTCTAACCCATAGTCACCCCTTATCACCTTACAGCTAGTTAATATATAAATACATAAATAGATACATACATACATATCTTCACGCCAAGTCCCTTACAGGGTAGACAAAGGGTATCGAGAGCCAGACCTCACGATCCTAACAAACCTATCTATCTTCCTTCACATACATTACCCTTTTCATACTCATACACCGGTTTCAAATATATAAATAATAATAGAAAGCATAAAAACAACGTTTACAATAATCGAAACAGAGTTCACGAGAAATCTTTCACGGAGTTAGAAGTACGTTTATTTCGGGAAATCGGCTGGATCTGCTCCAAAAGCGAAAACATAATCAGAACCCGGTCACTTTCCTCTCGCTGACTCAACATGTGAGTAACTGACATCCACCTCTTGACGAAAATCAAAATTTAATTCAAAGAACTCTATTTTTACACGAATTTCGTCAATTTTCGTGGGAACTGCGTGGCTTAAAGTTTCACTCGTGAGTAAGTTAGATTTACGTAAGCTTTGAAAAAAATACTTATACAATTAAGCTCAGCAAAAGCACAAAAACTGACTCCAACTATTTTATTGGGTACGTCTCGATTTAATAACTCTTTTTGCGGAAGATCCTATTAATATTATAAATGCGAAAGTTTGTAAGTATGTATGTATGGATGTTTGTTACTCTTTCACGCTCGAATGGCTGAACGGATTTGTCTGAAATTTGGAAGACAGATAGATTGTGACCTGGATTAACATATAGGCTATTTTAAATCCCGATCGCACACCGGGTTTCTGTGAAAACGCGGGCGAAGCCGCAGGTAGCAGCTAGTATCAAATGTTTCCGAAATGGTCCCATATGAATTCTACTACTATCGTGACTAACACTGTGACATCCAACCAGGTGGAGTAGAGTTTCGCAGCGACTCGCCGGGATTGGTACCACTGTCTTAACTATTCCTGTCGCGTAACGTCCAATGCTTGCCGTTGACGTGTTCCGATTTGGAGGGTAAGTTAGCCGGTAAACTTACTTTTGAGGCTTAACATCCCGGGCTCAGGTTGGCAACGCACCATTACCACTTTTGGTGTCTCTAGGAGGCGTGAATTTCTTACCATCAGGAAATCCGTAAGCTTGTTTGCCTTTCATTATCATAAAAAATAGTAGTTTTTAAGTTACATTACCTAAGACATACATTTTTCATCATTGATGAGGTCGTCAACATTCACTTATATCTCAAAAACTACTATTCCGATCGTAA
Organism: Calephelis virginiensis; assembly: GCA_002245475.1. NCBI lineage: Eukaryota > Metazoa > Arthropoda > Insecta > Lepidoptera > Riodinidae > Calephelis > Calephelis virginiensis. The sequence goes on along the minus strand of NJDC01002079.1, from coordinate 328,773 downwards.
TAAAATTAACCTGAGCCCACCTCGAAAACATGATCTCTCTTTCTTAAAAAGAACCATCAAAATCGGTTAGCTAATGGCTAAGTAATGGCGTAACAAACAAACAAAAAAACGAAAAAAAAAACATAGTCGAATTTGAGAACCTTTTTTGGGAGTCGGTAATAAAAAAAATACGTTTTAATAAAAAAAAATAAAGTAGGGACGGTGTGACACTGGTGCAGTAAAAATGGTAAATAGAGACTAAAATTTGTACCATCGCTTTACCTTTTCCATCTTTTTCTTTTTTATTTTGACCGCCTCGGTGGCCGAAGGTTTATCGTACTAGGGCTAGGGCTCGATTCCCGACGGGGGCAGGTATTTGTGTGATTAACAAAAACGTCTCCGGGTCTGAGTTTTTGTTAAATGCCTCAGGTTGGCAACGCACCATTTTCACCTTTGGTGTCTCTAGGTGGCATGAATTTCTTACCATCAGAAAATCCAGCTGCTTGTTTGCCTTCCAATATTATAAAAATAAAAAATAAACAAAAAATGTATTGTTACCTGTTTAACTATTTCTACACCTTTATTTATCTTCCATTGTAACGTTAAAACATCTGAACTAATTCAAATACATTCTGTCATGGAAATAGATTAGACCTTGGAGACCCCAACAATAGGGCAACAGCTAGTATAAATTAAAATAAAAAACACGTTGAAAACGTTTGCTTCGTGACAACTGACGATTACAGGGGAAATTCTGTGAATTCTAATATTTAATCGGTTTAAATTTGAATTACAAAGTAATGGAGGTAATATTTGTTCAACTAATGCGTAATCTTAACTCTTTTTTAATGAAAATAGAAGGTAACTTATAGCCGCGGCATCGCTCGCTTGGCAATAATCGCCAACGACTTTATTTCAATTGACCTTATTTAAGATCATACTCTACCAATTTTAGTGAAACTTAGCTTAAATTTTTGCAAGAGCCCTGTAAACCGCGTTCCTTACTCGAATTTATTGCTCCACCTATTTTGATAAATCCTGGCCCAGTATGTAATGTTTATTTACAGAACGTTACCAAATTCTATGAAATATAAAGCTCGGTTACATAGATTTGCTAGCTACACAAAATTTCCAAACTGGAACACGATAACGAAAGTTTCACGTTACAATTCCAGAAATTAGTAATGCAGTGGAACTTATCGGAACGAGTAGCCACAAAACTTTACGACATACTCAAGGCTATAATTTGGTCGAAGGTGTTAAGAAATAATGTATACTTAAAAACACCAAAAAGTTAAAGTTGCGTTGCCAACCCTAATGGAAGTCAAGCCTCCTTCTTAAGTTGACCGGTTACTTTATCCCCCAAACCGGAATGCGACAAAGAGGAGCACTCATACCATAGTGGATGAATTAGTTAAGACATTAATACTAATCCCGACCGGACATAAAATACCTGATATTCAAGGTCACAGTGTTAGTGACACAAGCCGATTGTGTGTAAACAAATCAGCAAACGTAAATGATGACATGTCTATTATCGGCTCGGCGTCAATATCGACATTGGTGGTACTTACGAGTTACGTGGTGCCAACTGTTTTGAAAAACGTTCTTAATTTGAAGTGCGTATTCTTTAACCTGCGACTTTAAAAGTGGAGTGTTACAAATTTGGGGTGTCTGTATGTGTCTGTCTGTAGCATCATAACTCCTAAACGGATTGCCCGATTTCGATGGGGATTTATTGTTTGAAAGTTGACGTGATCGAGATGGTTCTTAGCTGTATTACGGGTAGGTTTTGTGGAGGACGGGTACTTTATACAGAGTAGTCCTATTTTGATAGCAATTGCTTTATTACGTAGAGACAGAGTATACTCCAAGGTGGTCTCGTATTTGTGTTTAGCGCTTTTGGGGTTAAATTTAATAACAAAGACATAGTACATAATAAATAATTATATTTATTCTAATCCCTAATAACGCTAATCTGTATTATTAAAGATTATCGTATGTACTCTTTAAATGTTTGCTTAGACGACATACTGGATTTGAAGTAGATTTCATGTTTTACCGTCTGTAATGCACTGATTTTCATCCAACTTCAAAAAAGGAGGTTCTCAATTCGACTTTGTTTCATTGTGTTACAATGATATAACTTTTATAATAATAAATATATGATCGCCTCTGTGGTCTAGCGGTCCGGGTGTTGGACTTGACTGCATGAGGTCCCGGGTTCGAATCCCGGGTCGGCCAACAAAAAGAAAATTGAATTATTCCAATTTTCTAATAAAAAAATGTTGGTCGGGATTGGAAATGTGCCCGGTTGGCGATAGGCTTGCCACCTATCACATTGTGGGACTTAGTGTCTTCGGCTAGTCGTGGGTGCCTTGGTTGTACCTCTGCCTACCTCTTCGGGGATATGGGCGTGAAGATACTTTTTTTTTTTATAATAATAAAACTTTTTGGTGGATGAACTAATTTTATTTACTTTTTTTAAACGCTTGTTCTCTCCGTATAGTTCTATATAAATTTTATAAGGTTTGAGAAGTGGATTTTAAGTAAAAAAAAATGTAGATATTGAACTATACGTTTTTTAGAAATGTTCTCTTTATTACTTACACGATGACTTCAGTTACACTACTTCAAAAATCCAATGTACATTATGTTAAGAAAACAGAAAATAAAAATCATTTGTGCATTACTCTGTGTATCTAAAAACATTTTTAATTAAATGTGGCCATGTTTTCCGTTTGTCGTATTTCTAATCAGTATCTACAAAAAGGAAGATTTCATATAACAGATAATTCATGTTGTTAGCTAAATTCACACCATGTGTTTTTGTTGAAAATAAACATTTATAAATAAATAAATATCCCTGAACAGGTTACACCAATTAAATCTATTCCCAAAGTAAGCAAATTATATGCTTGTGTTATGGGTGTTAGTCAACGATTCTAACACAAAGAAATACTTTAATAGATACCAGAATAAATTTAATAACCACACAGACCCAAAAATGCAAACATCTAAATCAGCCTTTCCCAAAGTGGGCGATAACGCCCCCTTGTGGGCGCTGGAAGCCTAGAGGGGGGCGTTATAAATCTTGAAAAAAATGTTTTTTTTTAAACTAGGCGCAACAAATATGTTATTGAGGTTATTGACAAGAAAAAAACGAGGGGGGGGGACGCTACAAAACAACTAATTTTCAAAGTGGGCGTTACATGAAATAAGTTTGGGAACCTCTGATCTAAATGCTCATCACACAAATTCGGGAATCGAACCCGAGCCTCGAGATTGGTCAGTGTAGTTAGGCGTGTACGCTAGCCACTCGCCCAACGAGGCAGTCAATTAGAAATAGAAAAATGATAATCCCGGGTCGGGCAACTCTAAAATGTGTTTTTCAATTTTCGTATAAAAATAACATTGCCGAGATTAAATATGTGCTCAGTTATTGGCAATAAGGTGGCCGTCTCATTATAAGACCTAAGTACCTTGTTGTGTAGCCTGATTGTATCTCTGCCTACCTATTCTGGTATAAGAGCATAACGTTACATTTGTTATAGGTGTCGCTTAAGGAGTAGGTAGGAATGGTGAAATCATAGAAATAACGGTCACCCTCAAACGTGTATGAGGCCACCTTCATCAATAAGGATAAGTCGACTAATTAAACGCAACGTTTATGTCTAGCCTAAAATCAAAACTATAAATATCTAACCTACATCCGAATTATTTGGAACAAGAAATATGCATCAACAGAGTTCTTGGCGTAAAAGCTTTTTTAAACTTTAATCTTTGAATGCTGTATCTGCGAAGGAAATCTGTTTTTATGATTGGACGCCGCTTGTGATGGCCCTAGTACACATGGGGCTAACATGTTGGCTCGCAATATATAATCGCTCAACAAGTTGAACCAACAATGTTACGATCACAAATCTTAGTGGCGTTATTAGTAGATGGCACCAATAAGTGAACAGCGACCACTGGGATCTGAATGCTAGTCCAAAAGAGGCGGGCGTGTTTCTGTTACTAATTCCGCAACCATAATAATTAGGCCAAATTTTGTTAAGGCTCGTCGTCTAAATGCCATGGATTACCTTTCCCGAGCACCTTAGGTTCACTGTCAAGGTCTAGTTATCCAACTTACGGAAGAGGCTAAATGTCCCAGTTTTAAATTGGAAAGGTGCCATTTCTCCCATTTTTAACTAACTAAAAAAAATTATTAGATTCTCAATTCGACTTTTTTTATACATTTGTCACGCGATTACTCAGTCAATAGCCAACCGATTTTAATGTTTTTTTTTTTGGAAAAATATATAATGATTCCGAGGTCGTCCCATATTAGTTTTGTCATGATCCGACTTGTGGTATTTGAGTTATTGGTTATACTTAATAGTGCATATTTTTTTCACTTCTAAAAAATGTGTACTGGATTACTACTACTACTACTACTATTAATACTACTACTACTACTACTATCAAGATGTTGATAAAATTTTTGTGGAACCATTTTAAAAAACAACTGCTATCTTTTAAATAAAAATATTAAATCGTGACGCGGTACCCAATGAAAATGTTGGAGTCGATTTTTGAATTTGTACTGCGCCTAGTTAAGTCTTAGTTTATATATATAAAAGAAAGTCGGGTTTGATAACAACTCGAGATCTGCTGGACCAATTTCCATGGTTTATGATCCGTTGGATTTGTCTATGCCCTAAATAGTAGAATACATTTTAAAAACAATAAAAACAAAAAAATAATTTAGCCGTCACAGTTAAACCGATAAGGCTGAAAATTGATAGAGAGGTAGCCTAGAAGCGGGAGAAAGACATAGGGTACATTTTATCCCTTACAAGAGCGAGGAAACTAGGAAAAATGACATTTTCATTTTTCCCATACAAGCTGAACGGGCGGAATGAAGTTCGCCGTAACAGCTAGTCACCAAATAAATCTCTATCTCTATATTTGTATTCTACCTTATAGAAAGTACTATGATTTATTCATATTTTAAAGCACCCTTCAAATTATTCTTTTAAAATAAAGAAATTGCATAACAAGTAGACAATCCTATTTTCATAAGTTCAATTATATTAAACAGGCAGTTCTAGACTCTTCATTCATCGTCATCACATTGCGACAGGAGATTAGGATAACATAAACTTAACCAAAGCGTGTCCGATATGTCCTATCAATTAGCATAGACGCGACAACCTTGCCAATAAAGGACCTTGTAGAGTTGGAACTATGCTAAGTAGCTTAAACGGATTACATGTACCGTCACTTACAACAACTATTATGGTAGTTTTTAGATTTATGTAGACGCGTCACAAGAATTTGTGTCAGTTCCAAGTGAAATAAATATATTCTATCTATCAAAAAAGAGGGGTTCGCAATTCAACTGTTTCTTTTGTATGTTTGTAAAGCAATTACTTGGCCAAAAACCAACCAATGTAAATGGTTTCTTTTTTTAATTCTATGTCATTATTCCAAAATTGCCGAATATTATTATTATGATCTGACCCTCAGTTTATAAGTTACAAATTAAAAATGTAAAAAGCATCTGTGTATATAAAAGAAAACCGTGTTAGTTACACTATTTAAAGGTCGGCTGAATTGATTTGGCTGAAAACTGGTAGAAAGGTAACTTAAAACCTGGATATGGACATATGACACTTGTATCTTGTTAGACTGTGAGAAAACTAGGAAAAACCACGTTTTTATTTTTCCCATACAAGCTGAAAGGGTGGAATAACGTTCGCCTGAGTAGCTAGTTTAATCTATTAAAGACAGTTTTATTTTCAAAAAAAATAATTATCAAATCGCGACTTGGTGTCTAATGCAATAATTGGAGCCGCTTTTTGCAATTTAAATGCTCTTGATTATTTTATAAAAATACCACGGTTTCTGACAATTCTTGACACCATCTATTTCAGCCTTTCCCAAAGTGGGCGATAACGCCCCCTTGTGGGCGCTGGAAGCCTTGAGGGGGGCGGTATAAATCTTGAAAAAAATGTTTTTTTTTAAACTAGGCGCAACAAATATGTTATTGAGGTTATTGACAAGAAAAAAACGAGGGGGGGGGCGCTACAAAACAACTGATTTTCAAAGTGGGCGTTACATGAAATAAGTTTGGGAACCTCTGATCTATTTGGTTGAAATGTTAAAATCTCCCCAGAAACCTACAACCATCCACTTTCGCATTGCATTTATATTTTGCCAGTCTTTCATTTGCCATTCTATTTTATATATTTCATATGTCACGAGAGGGGAAGGCAGAGGACATCGAGTGCCAAGTGTTACGATACATACAGATATGTCTACCACCACGTTCATTAATCTTTTCACAGAAATATGCCTAAAAAATATATATTT
>NJDC01002079.1:305011-316163 GCA_002245475.1 Calephelis virginiensis | reverse complement strand
TCTTTGATTGTGATTCATAACTTTTTCCTGGAGAGTTATCGCGCCATTTCTTATTTTTGTTGAGTTTCTTGTATACATATATATACCTATTGAGTAAATTTTGTCAATATAAGTGTCATTTTGTAAATTAATGCTGTTTAGTTATATTTGCGCAAGTTAAGTATTTTTGTGGAAATTGGTATATTGTGTATTATTAAATTGTCTCCAAATCTCAATAAATGAGATTAAGTTAGGAGGACAAAATTTTACTCTAATATGACTTTCTATGACGACCTCAGCCTAATTTGACAAGTTTAAGCCCAATATTGTTAAATCACCTTTGTGAAAACTTAAACTTGGCTAATGGCAAATGCTATCGCTCACGCCAGAAAATAAAAAAAATATCATGATATTTAATCCAATGCATACATACCATTTAAATTTGTGCATTATAGTAATTCTGGTCTTTCATCAGTTTATTTTAGACCAGCTCATCAGTTTGGCGCAACTTTCATATTAAAAAATAAAAAAATAAGTTTGCTATGATTTTTATTCGCCCAAATCATATGACACTAGGTGCCTTATATCTGAATGCCTTTAAATTTACTTTCAAATTGTACGGGTTATACTTTTTCAAGTAAACTTTATACAAATTCGGTTTTGCTATGTATCTATGGAAGTCCCGCCTCTTATTACGTAGTATTTATATACTCTTTGCAGCTCATAGCACCGAAAAGAAAACAAATCATTGTATTTTAAATTGGCATTCGACCAAAATGAACATTAAAGAACTCGTTAAGAGAATTAATTTTGTTTTTTCAAACTTAACAGGATAATTTAGTTGATCTGTAATTGTAGAGACCGATGTAATTTACTGATTAACTTGCCGAATGTAAGCCAAAACTGTCTAAGGTCGATGCCCGGTGCAACCTACGTGAAGCGACTTGGCATTGTATCATATTTCTTCTTCATTTAATTTCCCCACGACGCAGAAGAGCGACATGTCCGTTTTCGAGAATATTAACCTCTTACTTGACGTTGATTTTTCTTGTTTTTTTTTGTAAACTTAAGCTATTTTTCACATGACACTGTCAACACCATCGTAACCAATCTATTTATTTACTAATTCATTATACTAATAAGATTGCACCAAAGTATTAAATTTTATGTTTTATCAATGATATACTTAAGCAGAATTGAAATTTGGTCGCACGTTCCGACTTAGATAAAATTTAAGAATGGGTTAAACTGTCAAACGTAAAGTGATTTGATTCCGTATTATAAAGTAACTCAGAGTGAAATACTTAACCTAGGAATGTGCAAGTGGTCATTAGTAGTTTTCCCGTAATAATATAATAAAAAACAAATACTTATGTAAAGAAGATTTAAAAATAATGTTTTGCGTTTAAAAAAGGACCCGGTATATGCCTCAGCTATTTTAAATATTTTTTTATAATGTCTTGGGCACTTTTTTTTGTAATTTTTTTAAATAAACTCTGATATTTAAACAACTCGTACCTTAAAAAAGCTCAACAGGGTACCGTGATGATTTCCTGCGGGAAAATCTACAACAAATACTCCTTGGCTACAACTTGCTCGTTAACAACATCAGGCGCTGAATTTTTGTTTCTTACTTTCCTTGTGCTTAATTAGTTTACAGAAAAAATAACTCTTTTATGCCAAAAGACAGCATTAGATAAAGCACGTGGCTTCCTTGAAGATAAAAAAAACTACGGTGGCCTCTCTAGAACGTTTATACGCCCTACATGTTGAGTTGAGTGCGAATTTCAATGAAACCTCAGCCGAGGTTGGTGTCATCGAAATATACTGAATATCTACTCCTAGCATGCAGTTGCTCGCTCCTGTTATGGTATATAACTTTGAACCTTAAAAGCTTTTTGGTAACACACTTAGGTAATTACTACTTTTGGTGTTAATGGGTATATATTGCCGTCTAGGAATCCGTCTACTTTACCAATGACATAGTATTGTTTATTTATTTATTATTAATTGTTGTTTATAAAAATAATAATAACATTTGCATATTATACCTATTAGGTTTTTCTAACAATTTCTGTAATATTAAAGTACTTACTACGTTCGTACTTCAGAACTTTTCAATGAAATAACCGATTCAAAGGTTTAGATGATTCGAGAAATAGTTTTTTTTTGTCATATCATTAACCATATTTACTAATATCTGGTCATACCTACTCAAAACCTAACGCGTGTTTTTAATACGTGATAACAAAGCTTAACTTTAAAAGCGGAATTAAAGTTCGAATTAAAAAAGTTACACCTCGCAATCCTTAGGATGAAATGAGAGTATAAATCTTTCATTTAATATCTTGTGTGTATGTATTGTAAAACCGTAAATGTCATGAAGAAACCACAAATTATTAAATAAATGTAGCCTTTAACAAAGATTGTATAGTAACAAAGTATTTACATTCGACGATAAAATGTCCCATATATTTGAAATAACGTAGTCTTGACATTTAAGAATGAAACGAATCTTGTAAGTGAACCAAAAACAATATCTTCTTTGTGATGCGCAGGCGCCGGCAAGACGCGTACTTACCTTCTTTTGCAGTGCAGTTTATTACTAAAACTTACTTGAGAATGATAACATCATTGTTTCACAGAAAAACAGTTTTTACTGCATTAAAAGACTAGCAAATATTTTCGGAGTCTGTACGGAATGGCCTCAAATACATGTCGCATGTTTTCAAAAGTTGGAAATGTCGAGTAGCCGACCTAAAGTGTAGAAGTAAAGCCTTATGCGTGAGTGACTTGACTACCTACGGAATATGACAACGGGAAGCACTGCTGTTACTGTGGCAGTAATAGAAAAGGCGATGGTACTAGCTGGTTGAGTCGTCCCAAATACCATAACCTTCAGCATATCTTATAATCGTCACAGTGTTAGTATAAACGAATCAACGTTCGCGTCTTTTTTTCAACGGCTAATATGTTGCTAACCGCAAGGTTTTAACAACTTCACCGGACTATGTTCGCGTCTTAAAAGTTGTTTAATTGGAATATATTTGGGCTTTTCTTCAACAGAGTTAGTATCCTAAGGTTGGGAAACGTCTTTTTATATTTTTTAATGTCTTCAGGCGATGTGTACAACTTACCACCAATAAATCTTGCTTGTAAAAAAGTAAATATCTTCACACCCGTATCCCAAAGTACCATTACACCTACGATTAGCAGAAAGTACTCAGTCCCACAGTGTGACAGGTGGCAAACCTAGCGCCACCCGGGCAATTATGCAATTCCGTTGCTTTTTATTAGAAAATTAAAAAAAAAAACTTTATTACTTGCCTGATTCGGGAATAATCTTTTTCGACTTAATGTGGTTAAGTCGAAGAAATATTATTACGTACACTTGCCGACGTCAAAACATAATACAACTTAATAATAAACTATACATATCTACATACATACATACATACATACATACATATACACATACATACACACATACATACATATCTTCACGCCAAGTCCATTACGTTGTAGAGAATATTGAGTGCCAAACCTTACGATCCTGACAAACATGTCTGGCTTCCATCACTTTCATTACCCTTTTCATACAAACACGCCGGTTTCGGAGACTCTTGACACAACCTTCGGATTATGTCCGATTGATCTGATCGTGAAATGTCAGCCTTGGTCTCCCCGGGTACCTACATCCATCCACATTCACACTTTTCAAAAATAATTTTATACACATATTGTATCTCGTAAATCGAACTCGAGATCTCACGTAGTCAACGCCAACACGGGCACTAGACTACAAAGGCGATTGACTTTATTTATTCCTTTCCTATTATAAAAAAAACATTGATATATCTTTATAACATTTTTAATTATTTATACGGGATACTCACGATCTCTTTTTATTTTATTTGTCGATATTTCGGCCTAGTTGCATAGGCCGTGGTCACGACGGGACTAATTAAAAATTTTATTAATTCGCGACGATTTAAGTTTAAAATCCTATTGATATATCTGATTAGAATCCTGTGAGTCATGTCTGATACCATTCCCCCTGTATACCTGGCTCTTGCAACAGCCAGTTTATTTTTGCTTGATGCACCCACGTTTCTCAGTAAGCCAAAATTATCCAAGGTCAAAAGAACAATGTGACACACGCGGCTATTCTTATTATTGTATGTGTAATTGTTTTCAATATTATGTTCGAAACAATTCAACAGCAATTGCTATATTTATAAAAATAAGGTTTTCCCAAACACAGTTTTGTTTTTACAGGTGTTAGCGTTTATTTCTTATTTTGAAAAATTAATGGAAAAATAATTTCTACCGTCGGTACTTGGTGGAATTTCATCATATATAAGTTTGTTGTTTTGTAGTAAAACATCCGGATTTATATGAAACGGAAAATAAATAAAATAGATATAATTTATCGAGACATCCTACTAAAATTAAATTTCCGAAGTGACATAGTTACTTATATCAAAGGAACTGCTACATAATGAAAATAAAAATCTCTAATGCTGTTCCAAAAAATATTAGGGAATTAAAGGAGAGACCTTTTACAAGAAAACTCCCATTTAAGCTATTGGTTTATTGACAAATCTTTCTACACTATTACAGAATATTTTACTTATAAAATAACTTGAAGATAAATATTGTAAATTAATCATAAATGAATTAGTAATATAATATTTAATGAAATGCATATTTGTGTTGTGTGTATTTGTAATAATAAATGAATTAAGTATAAGTAAAATGTAAAAATAAATAGATGTTTCAATATAACTTCTCAGTTGTTATATTATTTTACATATGATTTTACATTATTCATAATCGTTTCAGTCTTGTGTTAAATATTTTTTTTATTTTATTCATAATAAATAGATTGACGGGATTCTTAAAATTCAAATTAGGGGAAAATTGTGAAATTCGCACCGCCTTTAGACACCAAATATGCTAATGACGCGTTATCAAAGTTATGTTGGTTCGGTCATATGGAAAGATTGATAAAGCAGATATACAATGCGAATGTGGATGGATGTAGGTACCCGGGGAGCCCTAGATTGACATTCAACGATCAAATCGTTTGGGTGTTATCCGAGAGTGGGGTCAAAAGTCTCCAAGAGAGTTTGTATGAAAATGATAATGAATGTGGAGGTAGTTAGGCAAGACCAGGATAGTGAGATTTGGCACTCGATACTCTCTACCTACCACGTAAGGGATTGGTGTGAAGTCATGTATGTATGAGTAAAAAAATATGCTAGGATGTATGTCTCTTCCATAACCGGATACCAAAATACAACAATGACAAGTATTAATTTAATGGCAGCATAAATAGTTAAAACGATGTTGTTAGTCCATACGAGGCATCGCAAGATTCTTTCACCTAGTTACTATCGATGTGGTAAGCATTATTTTTTTCCTTATCAAAATATGGACTTGATTTGTCTTCTTTTTTTGCATTAAATTTCAGTTTTTAATGAAATTTAGTGAATAAATAGTCTATAGTTAAAGAAGACAGGACTACGAAAAAGCGAAAGTTACGAAAAAAAATATTGTTTAAGCACCTACCAAAAAAAAACAACAACAGCCATACATTTCCAACTTAAAAATGTTCCGCCTGTATTAAAAGATCTATTCTAATTATTTCCGGGATAAATTTTCTAAAATTAGACAAACCTCGCGAGTTAAAACAGCCATCACAAAAGTTTTACAAAATGAATATGTGAACAAAGATACAAAAAATCGGATTGGCCACAAAACTTTGAATCACTTATTTGAAAGAGCTTAGCTTTGAGTGACACATTGACTTACATTTAGCTTAGACATCTTCATACTGTCCTAAAAATAATTAAAAATATTTACTCATGCAAATATAGAAAACATATTATTAATTCGAAGGTTATTTTTAGGAAGAAAAACTTTTTTAGCTACGGCTATACAACAGCGACGCATCTATAACATATGTGGTTTCTATTGGCCGCAACGCGATTGTCTCTCACCCTCAGGAGAGACTTGTCTGTATTCGTTTTCTCTTGTATTTATTATATTTCTTTGTCGATGTGAAGATGCTTTTAGAGTTCACACAGGCATATTATCGTACTGGCCTTCTTCCAGCACTATTGTGTCTTCGTCTTCCATTAACAATAAGTTTCAATGTCTCTACATGGTTCAACATAGTCTGGCCTCGTTTCAACAAAGTAAATACTGTCTGGTCGTTAACTTGACTAATGTAATATGTAAACTAAAAGTGAATATATAGAATAATGAAAGTTGAGAAATCATTTATTAACAAATATACGAAACATATAACAAACAGCTACTACAATATAACAATATGTTAGTGAAAATATTATAATATCCAAGGACGAAAATATAGAGACCCAGACTTTAAAAGAGAAAACAATTATATTAATTTAAAATATATAAAAGCATACGCAATGCTGTGCTATAATTATACGTTTTAAGCATTAACCATTTGTTTTGCAAAAAAAATTGTCATATTCTCTGTTGCATAATTAGCCCGGTGACATTGTAAAAGTCGTTAAAAAAATCTCTGTTGCTATGCTTTTTTATCACATTCTCTTTTATTTATTGATTCACTTGAAAAAGTGCACGAAGAACTCTAAACTAGTTAAATACTTTGTGAATTATGAGGTTATCATTAATAAACCTCTCTCATTTAGATTGGATAGTCACTTTTAACTTGTACCGTCGATGCACTCGTAGCTTTCAATAATTGAATTAAAATAAATAAAACTGCTAAAAACGATTCAGATTTCAATAAGTATTTAAAATTGTAGATTGTTCTTGATTTTGCTGGAATCCTATCATCAGATTCAAACTTAAGATCCATTTAGAATGAGTTCAAAGATTGCACTCTGTCAAATAAAACAAGATTTTTTGTCTCTCCACCTTTTATTTTAATAACTTTCTTTTGATCAATGTCAGAGGGCTCTTAGAAATCACACAAACGTATTGTCATATTGACCTACTTCGACTTATCCTCACCCTCCAAAGCAATAAGTTTCTGTGTCTATATCCGTTGAAGATAATCAGGCCCCATTATTAACAAAGTAAGCAACTTTGAGCTGGACTAGCCGTAAACTTGACTAACATATGATTCAACTTGGTAAACAACAAGTATTGCTGGATTACAAAGACTTCCGTTGTTTTGAGTTAAAATTAAATGTATCAAATGCAGAAGGATGACAGATCAATTCTTTGTAAAATACAACATGACTCACTGTATGAAAGATGTGACAAAGTAAGTTGAACTTTCCTTTAAATAATTATTTATACCTTGACTAGCTTGCCTGCGGCATTGCCCGCGAGGTTAAAAGTCCCACAGGAACATTTTACCGGAATAAAAATTATCCTTGTGCCAATTTTATGAAAATCGGATCAACAGTTTTGCGTCAAGGAGTAACAACCAAGCAAACAAATATACAAACTTTCGCATTTATAATATTAGTAGGATATAGTGAACCGTTGCTCATTTGATGGAAACCAAAGAAGGGATAGGAGATAAAAGTGTGGAAAGTACACCTACACACATAACACGCATACGCGCGCTCACAACAAATACGTCAAACCTATAAACAAGGGGTGTTTATAGGGAGTCGAGGGTTAAAAACAACAAGATAAAAGGCTAAGACGAAAGTGTACTGAAAGCTTTTACTAGGTATGTGTCAGTGCTGTGTCTATCGCTCTGATTGTTATAATTTATAGCATTAATCTCGCAGTTATCGTGTCCCGTGCTTGCATGGCTCAGTTATTATACTTTACTTTTTGCATGCAGGTACGGTTGCCGGTAGATAAGCATACGTAGCCGTAGACCACGAGTATAAGATTCGTATAGTTATGAAATAAAAATCCGTAACTGGCTGATACGTACTTAACATTGTCTAGTTCTATGGAAATTTTATTTATTTTTATGACATTAAAAATATGATGCAAATACAAAGAAAATGCGTTCAGAATATGTATAGAATATTGAACATTCCTCCCTTATCTGTAGTTGTTAACTGGCTTATCATAGCAGCAGAATATTTCGAATGTGACTACTATTTTAATACTATGATCAGATTGTATAAAAAATAGACGGTAGACGGATTCATTAAGATACTACTTTCCATTTTGTAGCCATAATTTATTTCTAAAATTTTAAGACTCCGTGACTCAGATTAACAAAAAAGTGTTTGAGTGCCACTCAAAAACAACTCCTAATACTAAGTGAAATTTGGGACCACGTCTATCTTACGAAGAAATATCAAAATCATACATTATTGGTGGAGTAATTACAAAACAAACATAAAAAAGCTACCAGTCGAATTGAACTTCTTCCTCTTAAAATATTTCCACACCACAAGTTGGTAGAATATGTTGGAATGCCTCAATAATTTTGTAACACTCATATTCCATAAATAAATATTTTTTTCTTTTCTTTTTTCTTCTTCTCCTTTAAGTCTTAACTGACTACTGACTAAACATCTCTTTAGAGCATGTCCGTTACGGATACTTACGTACCTTTCTGACTTCCTTTACATTCATTACCCTTTTCATATAAACACGCCGGTCTCGGAGACTATTCGGTTGGAAAGAGGAAAGAAAGCCGCTTGATACATAAAGTTGGTAAAGTGCTGTTCAGCAACTTACTTATGTTGGGATCCATCTAGATTTAACTACTTTATAGATTCCTGCCGCCATAAGGAAACTGTTTTGCACTGTCATGTTACGTTCGAGCATAGCGTAAAGCACGAGGGTAGAGTAGCCACTACACGACTTGCACATTAGTCTGTGCAGTCTATAAGTTATAACATCTAAGGTATCTAAAGGCCACGATTACCTTTAACCTTCAAAGGAACTTCGAGCTTGTTTGCTGTCTTAAGCCTAATAAAGCAGTGTGGTGCCAAACTCCAGGTTGTGGGCGATACCCTAGCAAAACCCTCCTCCCAGTAAATAGAACCAACAATTCGAAGTTTGGTATCAAGGGAGACTGCTCTTGATGCGGGCGCTTTAGTATCAGCTCAATATTCCCAGCCTAAGAACTCTAGCCCCAAAATTCCCTTGACAGTGTAAAAAAAACTTTCTGTAAAAAGCAAAATAATCATTGAATGTATTACATACGGAAAAAGGTAGTTAATGAATGAAAACTTTTGTATGTTTGTAACATACTTTTGATAAATATTGACATCAAAATTCACGTATATATATGATATTATTATACCGATAAATATTCGATATACAATCGCCTCTGTGGTCTAGCGGTCCGGGTGTTGGACTTGACTGCATGAGGTCCCGGGTTCGAATCCCGGGTCGGCCAACACAAAGAAAATTGGATTTTTACAATTTTCTAAAAAAAATGTTGGTCGGGATTGGAAATGTGCCCGGTTGGCGATAGGCTTGCCACCTATCACATTGTGGGACTTAGTGTCTTCGGCTAGTCGTGGGTGCCTTGGTTGTACCTCTGCCTACCTCTTCGGGGATATGGGCGTGAAGATACTTTTACTTTTTTTGATAAATATTCAGGTAATCAAACATCTATACCTTTTTTTAGAAATCAGATTTTTTCAACAGTACAAGACAAATAAATGGTTTTTCTCGTTGCCAACCTGAGACTGGTATACTAGGTTTCTTGCAAAATTAAATTCAACGGATATCCTAACCTTAAAATTATAACACGACTGGCTGGTGGTAATTTCGTTGCGCACTCATTAAACTAATTTTAAGTTATCGCCGTCTTCTTTCAACGAAAGTAACACAAAGAGACAAAACACTTTTAGTGCTGTCAAATTAGACCGTACACGTCATTTCTAAAGACGTTAATCTATCACTCGGAAAACGTTGATTAAAACATTAGAATTTGACATGTCCGTACTAATCTGACACGTCTAAGTGTTCTATCTCTTTTGTTTTTGTTTCATTTGAAAAAGATAGCATGCATTTAAAATAAGTTTAGTTTGTGAACAGCAGAATTACCACCAGCGAACATTCACTTTATGGAGTAAGGCGTTCTCTTGTTAACCTTTTCAGCATTTCTGCGTAGGATAACAATTACTGTCTTAGAAATTAAAGATAGGAAGGAAGAAAAGAAAAAAAGGCCAATAAAATAATAGGATTTAAGGAAAACTTTAAAAAAAGTATTTGTGAAATGAATCATAAGCGATAAAAAGCTATGTGTAATACAGTTATGTCAACGTTACAAGTATTACACACTCATTCATGAAAATTTTGATGCAATTCTACTGACTCACGGCAATCAGAATAAGGTGATAAGAGATTTTAAGAAATTTACTATCTTTTTCCATCGGGATACCCGTGTATTCGCTGCCTTTTTCAATAACTACAATACAAAAATCAAATACAATGTCATTACTACTGGTACTGGTGGTAGGTGCTGTGCAGCAACTTGCCCGGGTCGGGATCCGCCGCCTTACTTATTCCTGCCGTGATAATGACTCTGTCGTGTACCGTCCTGGAGGGTAGGGTAGATTTGCACAATAGGTTTAACATTCCGGCCACAGGACGGTGACGCACCTGTAACATCTATGGTGACTATAGTCGATGGTTGCGGGGTTAGCGTACAAGCCTAACGCTACCGATAAACCGTGTGGCGCGGTTTTTGAATCCCGACAGCTAGCATTTTTTGTTTATTGAACATCTAAATGTCTGCATTTCTGGGTACCTATCGTCGATTAGCACCCATAACACACGCATAGGATTTGCCTACTTTGGCGATATGTTTAATTTGTCCAGGTTTCTTAGTATTAGTTTTTTTTTTTATTTAGGGGTACAAAAATGTACATTACTTATTGAAAATGGATAATTGGTAGTTTCGACCCTTGTTCATTTATACATGACCCCTAAATCATGAACAATCTTTGTAAAAAAGAACCATCAATGTTCATTCATTTATTCGTTCATTCATTCAAACATTCGTATTTTTTTGTGCCCCGTGTTCAAACAATTCAAACATTCGTATTTTTTTGTGCCCCTCGTAAAAGGCGAGCATAGGCTCACCGTCACAAACACCGTGACATCTGACTAGGTGGTAGAGCTTAGCAGCGACTCGCCCGGATTGGTACCACCGCCTTACCTGTTCCTGCCGCCATAACGTCATGATGTATTCCGGTTTGGAGGGTAAGGTAGCCGGTAAACTTACTTTTGC
>NJDC01002079.1:278928-295642 GCA_002245475.1 Calephelis virginiensis | reverse complement strand
GCCGACCCGACAAACTTCGTATCGCTTGACATTCACAGCTACCAACAGTTTGTATAAAGGCATTGTTTTCCCCATTTCTCATGTAATTTTTCTAAATTTTCCTTTCATAAAAACTTTCTCCCGAAAATACACGACAAAAAATAATAAGCAAAACAAAAAAGCATACAAAAAAAATTATAGTATCTTCACGCCCATATCCCCGAAGAGGTAGGCAGAGGTACAACAAAGGCACCCACGACTAGCCGAAGACACTAAGTCCCACAATGTGATAGGTGGCAAGCCTATCGCCAACCGGGCACGTTTCCAATCCCGACCAACATTTTTTTTTATTAGAAAATTGGAAAAATCCAATTTTCTTTTTGTTGGCCGAACCGGGATTCGAACCCGGGACCTCATGTAGTCAAGTCCAACACCCGGACCGCTAGACCACAGAGGCGATATTTTAAACATCCGTTTAGGCGATGACCACGCGAAAAGGGGCTTTTCTTTTATATACTGTACAGATTTTATGTTCCGCTCCGGAAGGCAGGATAGCCGGCTGCGTTTTGATCCGGTAAAAGTTTTAAGATCTATATACGTTACAAGAATCTTCGTAAGTTCTATACGAAATAAATATAATGCTCTTCTGGACCGCGACGCAATGGTAACACGCATTTGTGTTCTTGTGTCTATTAGCCATAGTGTCATCTACCATAAGGAGGGCGTTAACCTTATTCAATGCCTTATCATATAAAAATGTGATATTGTACGGCGTTAGAGGCTTTGACTTTCGCCCTTAAACACTTCAATCTATTTATTTATTTATTTGTTTAACACTTTATTGCACACAAAAATTAAAATACACAAAATACACGAGAAGTTAAAAATGCACAAAAGGCGAGCTTATCTCTAACTAAAGAAATTTCTTCCAGCCAACCCAAAAAAAATTAAGCTGTGAAAATAAAATGGAAGGCATCGTGTACAAAACAATTAACTATAGCTATACTTAGAACGAATAAATAAGAATATACTAAAAAAAGTGTGTAAAAAAAAAACAGGTACAATTATAATTATTAAAATATCTTAGCAGGATAATATATGAGTATGTTATTGTGTCTAGTATATTTTCATCAGGATTGGTTTGTTGGTGATAGATTTGACACGTATCACATTGTAGGTCTAATTATCTTCGACTAATCCTGGACAATTCTTTTACACCCCTTCAGAGGCTGGCGTGAAGATACTATTCTTTATCTACACTTGTAGCTGATGGAATATTGTAATAAATTCGCTGACTGACTATTCAACTAATGCAATAAATCTCTCAATCTGATAGAGGACTGCAAAACTATTATCTTGCTTATTTCTGCTACTATGGTGTCGGTGCTCGCCATTGTCGTGTTTCAATTTGAAGAGTAAAATAGCTGGTAAACTTAGCAATAGAATTTACTGAGGTTGAAAACGCATTTATAACATCTTTGGTGACAATAAGTGACATGTTTGTATCGCGATCAGAAAATCCAATAGCGACCGAGTATCTTTGTAGCCCTACGCCGTTACTTTGAAATCTGAATCTTTAATTAACAATTTAAACTTGTAACGAAACACCCGAATCATCATCTTTGCTGCTTCATATCTTTGCAACGTCAGTGCTCGCTATCGACATTAGCCAATTTTAAAAAGTTATAATATGTATCTTCACGCCAATATCCCCGAAGAGGTAGGCAGAGGCACAACCAGGACTAGCCGAAGACACTAAGTTCCACAATGTGATAGGTGGCTAGCCTATCCTATCCTGGCACATATCCTATCCCGAGCAACATTTTTTTATTAGAAAATTGGAAAAACCCAATTTTCTTTTTGTTGCCCGACCCGGGATTCGAACCCGGGACTCATGCAGTCGAGTCCAACAACTGAACCGCTAGACCACAGAGGCGATAGACTTTTTTTTTATTATATGTAAGTATAATAAAGTATTCTTGGTGTCAGTGGCAAAATCTGTTTTTAGAGAATTGTTTTTATTAAGAATTTCCTCACTGCCAAAACAGTTCAGTCTACAAAAGCAGCAGCGTGCTGAACTTTGGCACAGACATTTAAAAAAATGGATTATTTGATTTTGCATGAGTGTTTACTTACTTGGAGCCGAGTTCATTGACTTTCAAATGGACATAAATAGGTAGTAACTTGTTTTACGGGATCAAATTACAACGAAATCGACACTTCCATTCTTTGCATCTCACCGCAAGTTGTTGCAAAACTATATTTTATTTAAAATATTATATTAAAGTGCAATATAATACTTTTATGCATCTAGAAACAAAAGAAGTTACTACAACAAACCTTCTTGCTTCAGCATCCAATTTTGCGTTTGAAAAATAATTCCAGTGAATACGTACCGTACTAACATGACATTTGAATTTACGTCGGGTTGCTGGGATTGGAAATAAACACACATAAATTAACTATTTCAATGTAACGTTAGTGATCGCCATTATAATGTTATTAGTTTGACGGTCCAGGTGTCACACATACTAGTAATCCTAGTCACAGCACCCTACGACCTCATCTTAAATCTCCTCAGTCAATGGCTCTCCCATGGGATTCCGTTTAGATATTCAGATAAAAAGTGTATGTCATTTACTAGTCTGTATTTTAAAACAAAACGACGGGTTGCACTCCGGGAGTGCCGGCAGAAGTGAAAGCTTGAATATTAACGTTGTGCATTATTGATATTTTGAGATGGTTAGGGAATAATTTTGCACGAATTGCTTTAATTATCAGTATGAAAGTACTATCATTTATGTGGTAGAATAAAATATTAATTTATTTCGCTATCGTACACAAACATGACAACACGAACATTCGCGCAAGCGCCCTGCGCCGGCTAAACAAAACTGCAGGCGCAGGCATTCATTTTCACTGCGCCGTAGAAAGACAGGGGGGTCCTACGCCGCGCCGGCTGTTTACTCTTCATCCGTCTTACAAACTTTCGATCAGGTCACGTGTCCTGACGCGAGTTTAGAAGTTTTTACCCATTCTAAAAATAGTGAGCAACGCCGCTAAATAAGTTTTTACTTCAAAAAATACCTTAACATCTTTCAATAGCGACGTGAATAAAGGAGAAGCAGAAACACTTTCGAATTTATATTATTTATGGAGTATTTATGTATGTATATTTGAGTCGGTTTTGAAAACTAAAATTTGTTAGTAGTAACTATAATGAAGTCATTTTAACCATTCTGGTCCGTTACATAGACTAAAACATATTTTATGATTTGACATACACAAAGGTGATATTTACAACGAACATAATATACGCGTATTGTGTATCAGTGTTTGCATGTTGGTAAATAATAAGACTAGTGTTACCAAAGGTTTATTTTCTTCATCATTATCATCAGACAGAGGACGTCCACTGCTGGACATCGGCCTCCCCCAAAGAGCGCCACAAGGCACCGGGTGGGAGGTCGTCCAACACTACGTCCTCCGGTGTGGGGCCGCCACTCGAGAACCTTTCTTCCCCAGCGGTTGTCGGTTCTGCGAGCAATGTGGCCTGCCCATTGCCACTTCAGCTTGCTAACTCTCTGAACTATGTCGGTTACTCTCGTTCTCTTGTGGATCACCGAATAACGGATCATATCTCGCAGAAAAACACCGAGCATAGCTCTCTCCATAGCTCACTGAGCGACTCTGAGCTTATTTAAGAGGCCCACATTTAACGACCAAGTCTCAGTTCCATATGTCATCACTGGTAACACACGTTGGTCGAAGACTTTCGACTTTAGGCTCTGCGGTAATTTGGACAAGAAGATAATAACCCTTTAACTTCTCGAACGCTGCCCATCCGAGTTGGATTCGGCGGTCGACCTCTTTCTTGAAGTTGGATTTACCTAACTGAACAGCTTGACCTAGGTATATATACTGATCAACAACTTCAAGAATTTAGTTCCCAACTTGAACTGGTATAGGTGCAACATGAACATTGGACATGACTTTCATCTTATCCAAGTTCAACCTAAGACCAGGTGGGTCTTTTGGTTGGGAAACTTTATCGAGGTCAGCAAGCATTTTGCTCAAGTCTTCCAGCGATTCCGCCATGACCACGATATCGTCTGCGAATCGAAGGTGAGTGATGTACTCGCCATTGATATTGACGCCGAGTATTTTCCAGTCCAGAAGCTTGAAGACATATTCCAGTGCAGCAGTGAACAGTTTCGGAGAATTTTATTTTCTTATATAATATAAATTAATCCTTATTTCCCTTAATCCCTTGGACCAATATCAAAGTCCGGTGGAGTTATAAAAACTGCGAGGCTAACAACATTAGTCATTCAAAAAAGGACCGAGTTTGCTTATTCTTTTTTTGTTGTGTTAGTTATTGTTGTGAAAAGGTTCTTGTAAAAAAATCATAAATAGGACAAGGAAACATCTGCTGGGTTAGTATGAAATATTTTTTTATGAATAATAAATAAAAGTATTATAAAAACCAAAGTAAGCATATTGTATCCAATGTAATGTGTGTTAGTCAAAAACACTTATACATATAAATATAGAAATCCTGTAATAAATTTTATGAACACTCAATTAATAAATCTTAGAATTTGATAAGTCTGCTAAATACATAATTTATGGTTTGAAGTAGGTACCCAAGGGTGGTCTTTTGCCAAACATATTATTTAATGAATGAATACAATAAAAACTAAGGATACTATATAATAAACAACCAAATCATGGACTAGGTTACATAATAATGAACGTGCTAAATGAATACAGTTTCTAAATATTTTTTTGTGTGTCAGTGTACGTGACTTTATGTATATAGCATTTATAGAGTGTGCGCCAGTTTACTCTGCGCGTGGCAAAAAGTGGAACTTCTATGATATTTTTCGAACGTTACCAGATACAGTAACACATATAACACAATGAAACCTAACGCATTATGATCTAGCGGTCCGGGTGTTGGTTGGACTTAGGTGTTCACGAGTTCCCGGGTTCGATTCCCGGGTCGGGCAAAAAAAGAAAATGTGGTTTATCCAATTTTCTAATAAAAAAATGTTGCCCGGGATTGGATGTGTGCCCGTTGGGCGATAGGCTTGCTACCTATCACATTGTGGAATGGGCGTGAAGATACTTTTTTTTTAATACTATTTTTGTTATTTTTATTAAGGACAGAACCCTCAAACGTCATGGGAATTTATAATACAACTATGAAGCTATAATACTACTGGAGGATACACTTCCAACAAAGACTTGACGGTATTCCCAAATATTGCATACTCTAATGTTAACGGTCTCTCTTTAAAAGAGACTTGTAATGTCAATTAACAACAGTCAAAACGAAAGAGACGCTGGTACATTAGAGAATCAGCAATATTTGGAAATGACATCAGATCTTTGTTAAAGGTGTAACCTCTAGCAGCAATATAGCTTCATGAATAAAACCAACTAAAGAAGGCTTTACAGTACTGTAAAAGATGCTTACAAAACGTCAGAGTAAATAAATTACTAAGTTTTGTAACATTATCAGCCCCCTTCTTTGCCTGTGTTGTATCTGCCTGTGGCATTATAACTTTTAAAGGAATGGTTTACCTTTCTTTATTTTGAAGATAAACCGAATTTGATGAGGATTTGTTTGTTGGAAAGTTGGGGTGACCATCTCAAGGTTGTTAGCTAAATTGTATGTACGAGTATATTTTATCGGAGGTTGTTGAAAATATTTAACTTTAGTGTCAATTTTAATTTAGTTAGTTTTTGTAATCGAAAATAAAGGAAAAGTAGAAAAAATACTATTGCGCTTGGTAACTAACCAACAGTGATAGGATAAATTTCAATAGCTCGATAGATACATATATAAATAGAGCCCAATAGTTCACCTAGATTGAAGCATGCCTTACTGCGAATAGAAACCTGTAAAACACTCGAATTTGTACAAACCCCACTATTATCATAACCACCACTTTAGTACTCTTCTTAGTCATGTACAAATAAACTAGTAACTTTATTACTTAAGTACTAGCTGCTCCAGTGAACTTCGTGCAACTGTTCTGTTTAGTTGGTAGGAAAAAATAAAATGTTGTTTTCCTAGTCCGTTCACAATCGAACGGGGTAAAAAATAGGTACCCTATGCACGTCTCCTAGTTCTGTACCTTCCCATCAATTTTCATTCAAACCGTTTCAGCTGTTCTTGAGTTATATTTTCTTTTATATGTACGGATTTACTTTATTTAAAGTGTATTTTTTTAGTAATATTCCAAGACCAAATCGCTCGTGTGTTATCCGAGGGTGGTATCAAGAGTCTCCGAAACCAGTGTGTTTGTATGAAAAGGGTAATGAGTGTGGAGGAAGCCAGACAAGTCTATAGATATCGTGACACTTGGCACGCGATACACTCTGCCATCCCCATAAGTGACTTGGCGTGAATATTAATGTGTACGTATTAAACAAATGACGCAAAGGATTTTCGTACCACTTAAAATTGCATAACAAATCGAAAATCGTGAAATCGTCGAAAAAAAATCGGTCATGCAAATGTTTTGTGCTGATTTCGCTGAAATAAGTCACGGAGTGATTTTCTTGTGACTTAGCGACAGACATTTGTAAAGTTTTATTTGATTCGGACGTATTTTGATCTCCATTTCAAAAGTGCTTACGTGTGTGTGGGACATTAGTGTAATATGAAATTGAAAAAAACTGTTACATATTGCATTCGAAAAAACGCTTTTTGTATTGAATTTTCTACAAAAGTAATGCAGTTTCATCAGGTATATTATTTCATAATCTTGGGTTTTTTCTCCATGTTAATGTGGACTTCCATATAAAGAGACCATCAGCTTTAATGCTTCTAGCTTGTAAAAGGCGAGCATAGCATATGAGCCATAACAAACAAGTTACCCGTGTTGGTCAGGGTCTGCTGTGTAGAATAGATTATCTACCTTACTGCTAGGCAGCTTGTAAGAGGTGAGTGCTTGTTAAAATACAGGTACCAACAAAACCACTGGTCGTAGAGTGCTATGCAGAGTGCTATCCATCGCCTTACCTATTCTTGCAGCCTTTATGACTCTGTCCTATTACCGGCTAAAATGTACATCGTTAGCAACAAGGCCACTGATGGTTGATTATTGTGCAGTTACTTTCCCGGGTAAGGATCTATTCTTACCTATTCTTGCCGCCATAATGACTCTGTCCTATTCTGGTCCGAAGAGTGTTACACGATAGGCCTTATATTCCGGTCGCTCGGCAGCGACGCACCTGTAACATCTATGTTTATAGGCTACGGTTGTCTTTTATTATCAGGATACCCGTGTACTTACTCGCTGAACTATCTCATAAAAAAGATGTAGGTGGTAGAGTACTGTGTAGCTAATTGCAATTAGGGATCCTTGCCTATTTCTGATCTACAACATTGTTAGACACTGCTTGCAATGGTCTGAAAAGTAGGGTGACCAGTAATTTGTATAGCAACTAAACAGGTTACAGGACAGCGACGAACATATAACATCAATGGTATCTATAGGATAGTTGTTTCTTACCATCAGAAGAACCAAGTGTACGCTGTCTTATGCCGTCAAAAAAGTATTACACGAAATAATGTAGCCCTAAATTGTAATCTTACTTGCCATTGCCTCCGGCTTGGCTCGCGTATTAGTTTTAAAGGTTTCCTACTGAAATCTTTGAAATATTGAACCAAGAATTGTCCTATACTTTAAGTTTATTCAAATTAAAGCGGTTCGGTAGTTTCAGATCCATACTGGACATAAATGGATAATTATATAAGATTTCATAGGTATGGTAATTAACGTAATGGCAAAAATGCACGAAAGTTATGTAAACTCATCAGGTAATTCTAATAACATCATCTAATGATGCTATAAGTGTAAAAGTGCATAAATAAGTATTTTCCGTTTTAACATCCAAAATGCAGAACCGATTTTACAGAATTTCAACGAAGAAATAGATTCAAGTATAGATAAGGAAACAGGTTTTTCTACAATTGGCCACAAAAAATCTAGTTAACTTTATATGAGAGCAAAAGCTTCTCCTTAGCTAGTCGTAGTTCCCTTGGTTGTACCTCCACCTACCACTTCGGGGATACGAGCGTGAAGATACAAAACCATGGATTATCACTTGCAAGAAATATCTCAGCAAAAATTATACAAATCTACTTAATCCTAAAGTATATTGAGTGCTTGTCTTATGGATTTTCGTGTTGTATATTAGATGATAATTAAATACCAGCATAAATGCTGGTATTTAATTAAGCATTTTTATGTATTAGATTTTAAACACCTACAACACAAGCATATCATAATTTGCTTCATTTGGAATTAGATACATTTGTGTTATTCGTCCAGAGATATTTATTTATATGAGTGCTAGACGGCGATATTAGCTCCTATCAAAAATAAAAAACATTCACACCCAACATTATTTCTGGGTTCGACCAAAAATATTGTCACACGCGTAATGTCGATGCATTCACTATACATTTCTATACTATAGAAACTCCACCCTTAAAGTCATAAAGTAGAGGACAAAAGCTTAATAATGTTGCCGACAAAGCTAGTTTATTACCAAGTTAAAGTTGTAAGATAGACATGGCCGTGTGTGTCGCTTTTTCTGATCGACTCCATAAAAGTAAATGCTTAAAATAGTCTATCAAGTCGTCAGACGCCGGCGTCCAGAATTACGTCGCCTTGTCGCGACGTCTGTGTGTCACAACTTTCTATTTCCACTAACCCAGGATAAGTTACTTAATGAATTAATTATCATATGCTTTACACAGATAGTTGTATGACTAATTCTTTTTGGCAAGAGATTTATGCTACAGTCTGGAAGACCGAGAATTGCTTTTATGAAACTAAACACTGTTTAATAAAACCAAAAAAATGCACTGTCTAAAAAACGAATAAGGTTTATTATTTAATTAATAACTTAGTTCTGAAACCAATTGTTTTTTACAAGTGATAAATACTTAACTGCCAGTTGGCGCCAACTAAGCAAATAAATTAATCCTCTATAATCACCAAAGATTTTGAAAATTAATGTAAATAAGATAGCATCCCAGAATGAAGGCACACGTAATTGCAAGTGGTCGTGTGGAAAGCACTTTATGGATGAATAATAATCGTTGAATATATAATACACCTCGGGCATCGATCGGATTGTGTAGATATATGACAGGATTATCAAAGTATCAAAAAAGGAATTAAAATTTCTCTTAAGACAAGCTAAGGGTGTGTATAAATACAAGCTATTGGATTAATCACCAGCACTGACCACGCTCGTGCAAAGGCTCGACAAAATGTTACACTAATACGCTCGTTGTTTGTTGCAATTATTGTTGTCACAAAACTCCAAGCATGCCCGATGTTTGGTTCGTAAAGGGTTAGAACATAATATAGAGCGTCTCGTTGTTCTGTTAAAAGAAAATTCTCTAGTCTATACTCTGCTTAAACCGAGCAACGCGAACGTCTTGAAGAGTCTTATGTCGAGTGTTCAAAACCTACAGAAAAAAAAATTGTTTCAATTCCTAACAAAAAAGGGTTAAGATAAAAATATCTTAATAAAAATTATATCTCTTTATACGGTTTGTTAAAATCTGATCCCTTAATAAATCAGTACCGTAACTAAAAGGTAAAACATTGCTTCGAAGTTACTTGCAAAAAAACTTAAGCGTTGTGAATCATCTCTTTCATGTACCGTTTTCCTTTTTGGTGACTCCTACGCTTAAAACAAAAAGGAGTTTCAAAATTATTAAGAACAATGATTTATTAACTTATTTATTTTGATTGGAATTAGGATTTTTTGCACTTTTTACGTGTTAATCTTGCTAAATAACATATAAATATATAACTTCTTCATCTTACTGTTGCAATAATATCAGTGCTCGCTACAGTTTTATCGTACAAAAAAATTAACGAATGTAAAAATATACACATACATATCTTCACGCCAAGTTCCTTATGGTGTAGGCAGAGAGTATCGAATACCAAATCCTTGCAGAACTAGCTTCCTCCACATTCATAACTCTTATCATACAAACACTTCGATTTCGGAGACTCTTGACACCACCCTCGGATAAAACCTCGGATAAATTTGTTCGTGAAATGACTACTTATGTCTCCCCGTCTCCCTGGATACATACGTCCATCCACATTCGCAATGTATATCTGTTTTGTCAATCTTTCATCTGTCATTATTTCCACATGACCGAATAAACGGAGCAAAATTTATCAAGAATATAAAAATACGTACTTTAATCCTTACAAATATTATAAATTCAGAAGTGTGTTTGCTTGTCTTTTGTTACAATTATATATTTTGAAATTGTCTGAAGGCCAGAGTATGGTTAAGGCTACTTTTATCCAGATACACTCGTTGAGGTATCTTCTCTCCTCTTGGGAGATCGAATAACCTTACCTAATCAATTCAGGTAATACCTACCTAATACCTACCTAGTCAATCTAGGAAATAACTAGATTGACTAGGTAAGTATGGTAGGTAAGGTAGGTATGGTGTGTAGTCACAATACTATCTACAATAATAACATGGCAAAATTTACATTAAATTAGTTCTGAAACTAATTGCTTTTTACAAATTACTAAATACTTTAGTAACTGCGAGTTACCGCCAAGTAAGCAAATTAATTAATCCACCTTAATTGCCAAAGGTTTTTAACAAGAGGTTAAATAAGAGGATAAAGATTTGGTATGGTGTAAGGGAGGCCGAGGTGAGTTGTGACATCTTCGATTTTTGGGAAACTATAAACTGTTTGTGAATTGGCAATAGTGCTCTTTTGCTAGCTCGGGACTTGAACTGATAAATGTACACTATTGTAGGCTCAATATCCGTTAATAGGTTCCAAAAAATCAACGATGTCACAACTCTCCTCTGTCACAACTCACCTCGGTCTCCCTTATAGTCGCGGTACTATCTAGTTTTGAATTAAATGTCCTTGTAGGCTACTCCAATCGATGTTTTCTGAAACTGATAGTCATAACATTTGGAAAATCCGGAATATTCGGTCAATGTCTGCTGTTTGGCGATAATTTGAGTACTTAAGAATTATCTTCAGCAAACTTGACGATATTTCAAAGGTATCAACTTCAATCGCTGATAAGTCGAGATAACGACGGACAATTGTCATGGGATTAGAGAGAACCAAGGATACGGATTTTACAACAGACGTGGTATTGGTGTGTTGCCAAATTAAAGTGGGATTGTCCAGCCTCTTCCGTTAAAAAGTTACCAACCCTCTTAACCCAAACACGAGGCGGGTACTTATGTCAACACAAATATAGCAATAACTGTCAGGAATAGCGCAGTACCAAATATTTCAACAACCTGAAATTTTAAATCATTCCATTAAATAGCCATCTTAAAAATATTACACGATTTGAATTGACCTGAGTGTCTCTAACCTTTTCCTGACAATAATTTGCCCAACAAAACCGTCCAACCGTTCACGAGATGCGCTGACTAAGGAAAATAGATGTTTATTTTATACTGGTTCTCCCGGCGAACTTCGTTCCAGCCGTTCAGTTTGAAAGAAAAAAATTAAAATGTTGTTTTTTTCTCGTTTTGCTTTTTTCTTATCTTTTAAACCTTCCCCGGATTTCCACAATCAAATTCAAAACAAAAATAAGCCAAATCGGTCCAGCTGTTCTCAAATTTTAGCGAGACTAACGAACAGCAATTGATTTTTATATATAAGATGTCTTTTCTAATATTTTGTACTTTTGAAAGTAGACATAAAATGTTTGCAATCATATTAATATCTATATATATTGAAATGTTTTGTACAATTTTCTATTTAAGTATTAGTCTTTTAATTGACACTCTCTGCCAACCCATAAGGGACTTGGCGTAAGATATTTATGTGTGTATGTAGCTACACTTACTCTGCAAAGCGAAACGTCAATAACAAGCAATAGATAAGTTGCTGACACCGTTCCAGGTGTTAGCGTGAAGATCGACCATTTTAGTACATGTTTGACCTACTTTGAAAAAGGAGGTGGTTCTCAATTTGACTGTATGTTTTTTTTTTTCAAATTTAATTTTGTGTTTCTGTTACGCGATTACTTCACTAATAGCTAACCGTTTTGATGGTTCTGTTTTAGAAGATATCATGGTTCTAAGGTGGACCCATATTAGTTTATTAATATCATATACCAATTATGACGATCTCGTCATTGACATTAAAATCGGCTATCGTATTTAATTATAACTTATTTAGTGTAACTAAAAACTGCTAGTAGATTGTTGATAAAATTTACGTAGGACCTTTTTGGAACCATTTGCTATCTTTCAAAAAAAAGAATCACCAAATTGTGACGGGGTACTCAATGAAATGTAGTTGGAGTCGGTTTTGCAGGTTTACTGCTATTAATTATACGTAATAAGTTTGAGTACAAATTTTTAATATGTATAAAATATGATAGAGATCCGATATGCATATTCACGAATATTCTAGTAACAATGCGAAAACAATGCGAAAGTTTATTAAAATGGGTAAAAAGATGTTTGTTAGTCTTTTACTCAAAAACTAAAATCTTTAACACTTAGAGTCACGTCAGGATAACACACATACTATAAACAAAGATTTCGTATAATTTTATAGATGCAAGCCAGAATGGAACTACTAAGTAAATAACTTTAATAATCTTTTTTTAAAACTGTCATATAGAGCTAAAGGTTAGTATTATTACAATCTGATCTATACAATAAAATATCTGATTACTTCCATCAATAGTGGCAAAAATATCATCAACAGAACTGGCTCTACAAATTGAATAACATATTAAATAAATACAATGTAACCAACGATAATGTTTTATTATACTATCTCTACATATTAGCAGCAGACGTAATGTTGTCACTTTTTATCTTGTTTATCACGCGTATAGAGTAAAAGAGATAGAGAATCATGGAGGGACGCGCCGACTGAATTGTTAAAAGCAACAGTTGAAGCCGACCAAAATTCAGTTTTATAAAAGACTTAGGTAGAGCGTCATGTGTACGTGTATTGTGAACAAATCGCGATGGAATAAAATGTGATTGTAGAGTTTGAGTGATTTTAACGTAAAAGTTGTATTATTTACCGATACAAATGTTAACTCGTGCGTAATAGATAATAAAAACAAGTGACGTGGAAACGTCAAAGGATTTTATGGTTATTGCGACGAAAAGTAACCAAAAAGAGACTTTCTTTGTGATCTCTATAGACTAATGATCTGAGTATCAACTTAGATATAACATGTGATCCGCGAAAATTCTCGAAAACGATTTACGATTCTAGTTTTAGTTAATGTTTACTCGTGGTACAAGTGGTCTTTACTAAATTATGGTTGTTGCCAAGGTCGAAAACATGGCATCTTATTCTGCGTATACAGGAAAACCAAAAATTTTCTTCCCCAAGAAGGTAAGAATTACCTACATGTTGAGATGAATGAATTATTATTGTGTAATTTTCCACTGCAATTTATAACTTATTTTATCCATATATCAAAACCACTAATAATACCACAAATGAGTTTCATTTTCCTTAACGTATGTAACACATATGTAGAGCCGAAAAGTCTCTGCAAAATATGTTCACAAACTAACTGATTAACTACAAATATGTACTTAAGTGATATGTTTATTGATGGAAACAAGAGTCAGGTTCCTAAAAGTGCTACCAGTTCAGCCATAATGAGCCAGAGGTATTATATCCCATAATGATGTTACTTGCAATGTGTGGTAAGCCTATTAATTAAGTTTGTTTGTTAAGGAAAAATAATACAATACAGTACTAAAACTGCAAAGCACTCACAACAAACAATGGTAAAAAATGCCTACCCATTGTCAAGCTAATCCTTAAAATGGATATTTATATCAGACAATTAAACACAAATTAAAATTAACGACAATTTAACTGGAATATAGTAAATTAAGGATATAATAGGTACGCATTTAATAATATTTTAAGTCTTTCATATGATAGAGAATTATGTTAAATCACGGGCAAAGACGCGGCCAGCAACTGTTATACTATTATATCCATCGATAATTTCTCATACGGACTTTTCGTGTATGATAATTTGATTTTCGTCCCTACGTTCCTACGTATCCTTCATGTGAAGACATGAAGGTAGGATAGGTAGGAAATGACTCTACAATAACTGCAATTGTTAATAAAAAACTATACAGAGAAAATAATAGCGGTTAACCATAATAACATGTACAGAACATTACAGATATAGGTATGACTGTCAATCTTTAAAGAAGATAGGATTACATCAATTGACTATAAAATAAAATAAAATATATTTTAACTACATACCTACTACTAGCAATTTAGATTAAAGTTAGAATAATTTGTTGCAAAATGTTGACATTAACTAGGTATTCCTATCGATTGAAAGTTTTCAATTTATGCGTGTCTATAGCCTTAGTTTTTTTAAGTATTATTAAATAACCACTTTTTTTGACTTACCCCACAGCAGTTTGCTATTAACTGTCGCTGATGCAAACTCGGTAAATTGTAGCACAGATTGGTTTTTCTTAAACTCATTACAAATAGCATGAATAATTTCTTGTATTGTAGGTACCTACCAGGGTTCAAAATTTCATCATAGCCGGTTTTTTAGTCAAAAGTCATGTTTGAAAGATAATCTGCCATTTTTGTTTTGGGTAATGATTTTTTTGACAGATAACATTAATACAAAATTATTTTTTAAATGTACCCGTTTTTTATTAAGGCATGTAATTTTGTATGGGATCTTCTCAATGTGTGGCCGAATTCCGATCCGGTGGTACATTTGAATATTATAAAGTGTCACAACTCACAAGTACCTTTTGCATGATCTATGAAACATAACAAACATATAAACATATGATATTCAGATTCTATGATATTCTTTGGAATAAAAGCGACTTGAGGTCTTCGTCAAACTATAAAACAACTAAAATATCCAAAAAAGCTAACATCTTCTTACTGAATTTTTCTTTATTTAGATTTCCATTTCCAATCCTACGGCAAAGAGCTATTTCCATGAAAAACAGATGTCTAGATAGAAAGAAATACAATTTGCCTTTGTTTATAAAATGTCTACTTGTCTACAAATTTCTAATAAAATTTCGCGGTACCCAGGATAAGAACCCAAGATCTCTGTCTTGGCAAGGAAAAAAAGCAGACTATAACCTCAAATAAAATACCATAGCTTAATTTAACAATAGTATTTCTATCACAAGGATCTATACATTCATATAAACATATGATATTCAGATTCTGATTCCTTAGTAATTTAAGCACTGTAAAACTGAAAACCCCTGTGGTATCACAAATAAAAAATATACATCACTAACCCCTTCTGGTTGGAAGCCGCTTGACAAATAAACCCTTGGATGTACAAAAACCTCAAGACTATTAGGAATAAAAAACTAGCAAGAGATAACTCCGTAAATGGCATAAATAATGAACTCGTAATATATCCTCGGGTGACCATCATGTTCTGTTAATTAATGGATTTGCTAAGAACAGAATTATTTATTAAACAATTGAATATCATTTTTAATTTAACTATACGGTTTTTATAAAATTGAAACAAGCACAGATTTGTTGGTGGTAAATAAAAGTCCTAGAGACTAAAAAAATACAGTTTTTAATTTGTGTAATATTTTGTGCACACTTTTGCCCCGTCGTTCGTACTATTATGATCAGAAAGTAAATACGTTTTTTCATGCCCTTATCTCCGAAGAAATAAGTAGTAATATGACCAGGGATTCGATATTATTCGATAATAGCTGAAACTACCTAATCCCACAATGTGCTGGCAAACCTATCGTCAACCGAGTATTCATTCAATCCCGGACAACGTTGTTTTACGGCCAATGTTAATAATGTATCTCAATCTAATGGATTTCAAGCAATCTAGATAGCTGCGTATCCGGCGGCCTATCCCATACCTAATTGCCATATTTATTCTGTCCACAGATATGTTATTGGCAAGCGATAACATAAAAATGGATCAAAATATCAATCTTGGACAGCAAGTTTTGGATTAGGATTGATTATTAATATTGGCCGTTTATAGACAAATGAAAAAACTTGTTGTGGGTTCCCCGACTCGAGAATTGAACCCGGGGCCTCAGGTGGTTAACGCCAACAATGGAACATTAAACTTATGATGATTACAAGAAGAATAAAAAATATCTTGCTCTTGACTTAGGGTAGAAAAAAAATACAACGTCTTTCTTCAAGGGATCTTTAAGACATAACCGTTATCTTATTATTTATAAATGCACCTTCACATATTATACATAATACTAATAATAATAAAAAATATATATATTCAACTGTTGAGATAAATTTTAGCTTTGAGACTTGATACTCGTAGTAACAAGAATTACAAAATGAGAAAATTTCAAAAATAGCGTCTGGAGAAAATGTCATGGGATTTTAAATTTATTTCCAAAAGTTTAATATTGGTTTAAATCCCTACTATTTTTATGAATGCTAATACAATTTTGTTTCACTTTCATGAAAAAACTGCTTAACGAACCATGATAAAACTTTGAACACAAATGTTTTTGGAGGTATTAAAAGTAACAGATACTTCTATACTTCTTATCGTCGGTGCTTGGTGGAATTCCATTCTTGATGCAATTTACTTAGAAACATTTGTACTTTCCACAATATATTTTATTATTTTTATGGTTTAGCCAACCGGTTTCGCTATACAAGCATCATCAG
>NJDC01002079.1:254825-273145 GCA_002245475.1 Calephelis virginiensis | reverse complement strand
GGTGCATTTTTTTAACAAAATTAAACGCTTGACCTGTTTTAATGCATCTCATCTAAGATAAAATAATTAGCAATCAACGAACGAAACGCGATCGTTTGCTATTTATTGTACAGTTAGTATAACACCAAATTACAAAAAGCAACTGCATAGCTAGTTACATAATACGAATTAACAATTATTATACAAGTATCGCACAATTTTTGCCATTCTATTGCATAGCTGTCGGTATGCTCAATTATATGATTTCTTAGAACTCATTCACAAAGTAAATGCATTCAAGATCGTAATATGATAATGTTCGCTCAGCCTCAGGGATAATTCAGACAAATGCTGAAACCGTCTCTCTGATGTGGGTCATGGTGAGAGACGCTACATTCAGAAATAACACAATATTGAAGATGATGTTCTTATGACACGTTTCATTTTACGTAGGGATGTGCCAACCTGTTGCCCATTGTGGAGGAATTTAGTAATATAAAAAGCTGGAATATTCCACAAGTACACTTACTCAAGTTAGGTGCTAGAATCTGGGATTGACGCACGAATCATCCTTGTTCCTGTCGAATAATGACTTCATTGCTTCGCTATAAATTGCTGGGTCACTTCACTATCAGGCGATATGGTTGTCATGTCCCTGTACCACAATATCACAGAGGTTTCCAAACTTCAGAAATAAATACGATAAATAAAAGAAATACTAAACACCTTGTATTTTATGGAACCCCGTATCAAATCATTACGAATTCAAGTTACTATAATTTATATTACAACAAAATCATTTACTAAAGTTACTTGTACTTAATATTTAAGGAAAATCCTTTATACAAATAAGAGCAGCAATCGACTTAAGAATTGCTGTTTATTCAAGGCGTATCAATAAGCCCAAACATCATCTTTGGAACTCATTGCCAACACAAATTAAAAAAGCTGAAACTATCAGGTCTTTTAGAAAATTATTAAGAAAATATTATTTGAATACGTAGAATACATTGAGCTTAGAATAATATCCTTAACCTCGTCTTCTTTTTTCTCTTCCTTTATTTATTATTACTTTATTGGTAATATACGTAAGATATATATATTTTTGGTACTTAGTGCATATTATTTGTATGTATATTTAATGTACTTTATTTAATATGTATGTATTATATGAAATAAAACATTATATTTATTAGATTAGCACAAGTTTTGTTTTATGAAGCTCTACCTTAGTTTTTAAATTACACAAATTTTCTCCTTCACCCTAAGGTTGTCTGGCAGAGATCACTCTGAAGCGATAAGACCGCCTTTGTGCACCTGAGGTAAATATTATAAGTGAAAGTGTGTATTATTTTGTAAATTTTTGTGCATAATAAATTGTATTCATTCATTCATAATAATGTTGGAAATTTCAAGAGTAATTATGGACACCTTCTAACTACTAATTATACTATTATAATAAACTAATCTTTTTGCATTGTCATCCGATTCACATTTAATGCTCAATCGGTAACCAGATTTCAAATAAATCAAAGATGAATTTGATTTATTTGAAGAATTAAGATTAAGAATTAAGACGCAAGATTAGTTAAATAAAACTTGCTAGGTAAATATTTTTGCGGAATCCTCGTTTTTTTACACCACTAGGTTTTGCGGAATCTATTATAGAAACGAAAAGTAGTTTTGATGTTGAAAATAATTACATTGCACAAAATTAAACTATAGTTCTACATACAATTACAAGGTCTCACATGAAGGTGATAATATTAAACTTTAATTTAGTCTACAGCTCTATATTTTCTTCTATTATTATTAATACGATAAAAAAAACGATTTTAACATTTATCATAGAGCTTTTTCTGCCAGTTTGTTTTTTTCTCAATTTTTTTCAATCACGCATAGTCAAGCACGTGAAATGTTGTATGATTGTAGTTAATATATCGAAAAATGTAAAAGGTTGTCTGTAAAAGAAGAGGTTATATGTTCGATTCATTTGTATTCTTTGATGGAGCATACTTCCGACGTGGCCTATTGCCACCGTGTCTAGATCTGTTGATGGAATCTCAGAAAATTCGAGGAAAATACTAAATTATTGTGTATTTGTGACATCTGACTAGGTGGTAGAGTTTCACAGCGACCTGTCCAGATTGGTGCTACCGCCTTACCTATTTCTCTCACCATAACATCAGCGCTTGCTGTTGGTGTATTCCAGTTTAGAGGATAAGGTAGTAGATAAGCTTACTTTTGCTCGGGATCTAACATCCTTGCCTAAGGTTGGCAACGCACCAATACCACATTTGGGATCTCTAGGCGCCGTGAGTTTCTTAACATCAGGAAACCCGTCTGCTTGTTTGCCTTCTAATATCTTGAAAAAAGTATATTGCGGTCTTACTACGCTTAGTGGTATTAAAGTGTAGTGGCCTAAACTACCAAGCAACATATACGTTAATTTTTTTCCTTATTTTATTACAAAACATAATCTATTAAAATAATTCCTTTTCAGCAAAGAGCTGTTGAGAGCAGTTAGTCATTACATATTATATTTTAAAAGTATAATGTACTAGCTGTTTCGGCAAACTTTGTTGTACCCGGTCTGTTTGCTTGAAAAAAATTGTTTATCAAGTTTCCTCGCATCCGGAAGGGATAAATGGTATCCTATGTAAAATTAATGGTTTTCAACCATATTGGTTCAGCCGTTCCTAAGTTATAAATACTTTAACTAACACGACTTTCTTTTACATATATAGTTTTGCAGTGAAACTACGAAAAAAATGACTTCGATATAAACAAACATTTTTATATTTCCCTGAGATATCATCATTAAATCCAGACTTGGTGGGAATGGGACCACCTTGAAAGTATAATATTTTAAATAAAAAATGGTTTTTAAATCGGTTCACAAATGACGAAGAAATCAATTAACACGTACAAGAAATTATGAATTAATCATATAATATCCTTTTCAGCAGTCGGTTAAAAATACAAAGACACAGCTGACAGCTGTTTGTAAGTAAATCATTGCTCGGCCTGCTTAACTGGTTCTTATAGTTCCAGTTCATCTGCATTTATATGATTTTGTGATTTCTAATGGGATTTTTATAGCTACCAATCTGTCGATTAATATTGACAAGTTAATACATAAATAAGATGTCATCATATTGTAGGGCAGAGGTTCCCAAACTTTTATAATACGTGAACACCTACCGAAAATTAATGCAAGCTTAATGCTATCATTTAATAGTACATCTTTTGGTTAATTGTTAAGTAACTTTTAAATAACTTTTTGTATAAATTGGCGTCTAGTTATGGAGTCCCCAAGCAAGTCCCCTACCAATTAATACCAAATAAAATAAAAATATTTTATTTAAATTGTTTCAACGAAAAATACTTAACTTAGTATATACTTCACAAGATTGAGTCAATCTTTGTTTGTCCACGATGGACTCCTAAACTACTTAACCGATTTCAATTAAATTTACACACCGTGTGCAGTTTGACCTAAGCTTGAAAGATAGCATACCTTACATCTTAATTTATCGCGGCGAAGCAGCGGGTAGCAGCTAGTATTTTATAAACTATTTTTCTACACGATAACTAAAATTGTAGTAGTTACCTAAGTACTTATATATAGTATACTATATATATTAGGTGCAACGGAAGCCATAATTCCATAGAGCATAGGCCATAAAAATAGTCATTAGATATAAAAGATATTACATTAATATTAAGAAAGTGGAAAATATGTCGTTCTCCAGGATTTAATCTATTTCTGTTGGTGTGTTGGTGTTAGGCCGATTACTGTGCTAATGGGTAGGGTAGGTCTTGGTCGGAAGCTCTACCCTATCATGAGGACCGGAACATGACCCTGTCATTACGGCGACAGGAATAGGTGAGGCGGTAGATTCCTACCCGGACAAGTAACAGCACTGCACTCTGCCACCAGTGGTTACCCTTTTAACATTTGTACGCCTCTTAAGAGCTACCTGGCAGGAAGGCTAATGGTCTACTTTTATAGAGTACCCGTACCGCGATAGTTTGAGATATGCAAGGGCAGTCTTATCGCTTTGGGATTTTTATTTCCACTACCAGATATAACAATATAAGGATAACTATAATGTATTTATACATTTGTAGCATCAGCCGGCGCGGTGAGGATAACTAAGTTCATCTAATTTAATGTATACAGAGGGAAGCTAAATATACGCAGCTGCAACGGCTGCGCTTGCGCATTTCGGTGGTAAAAACTGAGGATATTCTAATAATGATACATACTTAACACCAAAATTAATAATCATAATGTATATGTGCCATTATTTAGATGGTTTGTTTATTAATGTTTTTGTTTTTATACATTTTAAGTGAATATCGATTACAATCGTTTAAACCTTGTGTGTTATTGTAACCTAAGTATAAAACACTCTTAGATGGAAACAGTTAGTCTTATCTTATCTATATAACTATGGGTATATGAATTAAATACCAAAATTCAATAACGTCAAAACGGAATTGGATAATTTTGGTGTTAACATATTTTGGTTTTGAAAGTTCAGGCAAAGTTGAAAAGAAAAACCCGCGATACAAATTAGAAAGGCAAAGGAATTTTTACACAAAGTTGTTAATACGAAGCGAGACAAAGTTCACCGAAACAGATAGTTTTAAATTGGTAATAAACATATCTGAGCCAAAGTACACCAATTTTGTAAAAAAACCTTTATTTGGTAACAATGTTTATTTTAAAAATAAGGGTACTGTTTCTAATATAATGCAATAAAGCATGTATATTAGGAAGTTTTGGTCTATCATAACTCAATGTAATGATTAAAGTTTGATGACCAATTAATCAATTGATTAAACCAAAATTAAGCAAACTTTGGCTTAGTAGGCGTTTGCCCCGCCAAGTTTCGCCCGAATGCTCTTAATATTTTTGAGTGGCGTTTGCCCCGCAACTTTTCTCTAAGCAATATTTGTACAGTCAGAATGCAAAATTTTAGGTAGAGTGATATAATTTAAATAAAAGCAAAGTACAGTAGAAAAACAGCTGACATTTCACGATCAGATCAATCGGATATTATCCGAGGGTGGTGTTAAGAGTCTCCGAAACCGGCGTGTTTGTATGAAAAGGGTTATGAATGTGAAGGAAGCAAGACAGGTTTGTCAGGATCGTGAGGTCTGGCACTCGATACTCTCTGCCTACTCCGTAAGGGACTTGGCGTGAATATATGTATGTGTGTGTGTATGTATAGTAGAAAAAATACAAAAATATTTATTAACAATTATTATAACAATCAACGGAAAATAGAATAATAAACATGATAAATCACCGTTATCAGTCTCAGATATCTATTTAAAAACATAACTAATGCCAATCAGCCTTTTACATTTAATTTCATTTAGACTGTTTCGTTGACAAATGAAGGTAGAATGACAAAACTGAATGTTGAAATCTAAATAAACACCCTAGCTCAGTATAGACTGAACCCTGAACTTTACAAATGCCCCACTCCTTTCTAATAATATAGAATAAAGGTCCTAAAATCAGGTTGGTAATATATCATTAACATCCTTGCTCCCTTACTAATAAAACTTACGTGCCCGTTGATCTGGTGTGTAACTTCACTTTTGCTAACAAAAATAAAGTTACACGCCAAATCAACGGGCGCGTAACTTTTATTGGTAAGGGGGTACGTATATACATGTGAGTAATCACTTGGAAAAATAGTTAGGCGTCTTTTAACTAAAATGTAGAGCGATACTTTTTATATTAATAAATATTGTAACAACCTTTTTTGCGCTTACACAAAGACATAATTTGTCAATG
The DNA here is from genome assembly GCA_002245475.1 of Calephelis virginiensis. Classification (NCBI taxonomy): domain Eukaryota; kingdom Metazoa; phylum Arthropoda; class Insecta; order Lepidoptera; family Riodinidae; genus Calephelis; species Calephelis virginiensis. The sequence goes on along the minus strand of NJDC01002079.1, from coordinate 267,348 downwards.
AAAAGACTCTGGAATTCGTTTAATATCAAGAACCCCCCGTAAGTGTATTCCTGGTATGTTAAAGACTTGTTCGCCATAAGGCATTTCTGAATGCACAAAAAAGTATCGCAAGAATCTTGTCAGGAATGTCAGACCTTCCTGCTTTGCTATTTTAAGCTTGACTTTAGAATTCCTTTCTTTTTAATTTTAAACTTTTTTAAGGGATCGGATTCCAGACAAGAGACGTATTTCCTGATTACTTTCATACATATATTATATTTGTAAGTTTACAAATTCTGGCCCGATGATTAAATCCAACTGTCGCTTATAACCACCCCCTGGGGATAAGGGGCGTAAAGATATACGCACCTATTCCCAGGTTGGCAGAGATATACCAGGCCACCCACGATTGGCAGAAAGTACTTAGACCCAATGGTAGGTGGCAAACCTATCGTCAACCGGGCAATGACTCAATCGCAAGCAATGTTGCTTTTATCAGAAAATACTGGGGTGAAGGCTTAGGTTTTACAAGTAGACCACGTTTACAAATCTACCGGTCATTTAACCTTTTTTTACAAAGTACAATGAAGACAAACACTGACGGCAGGAATAGGTAAGGCCACTGCCTTAATAGTACAAACGAATCGTTGCACAGCACTCTACTAGTATAATCCATCGCTTATAGGCGTGCTCACCAACGTTACGTTCTTGATAGAGTCTAGTATAGAGTGGTAGCCTGTACGCTTAATAATTTGGCTGATGATTTTTCACCAAGTTGGGGGATTTACGCCTGATATATATTTTCTGCCATCAAAAAATCTGCTTATTGGCTTTCTAATTCAAAAAGTAATAATATTAGAATTTTCTAAAAAGTTGTAAGTACGTTTATAAACAAAAATAAAACAAAATACGTTTAATAATCCCAAAAGTATTACCATAGGGAAAAAGGTTACAATTCGATAATGGTAACAAATATTCCGCAAATAAATAATTTTAATCTTCAATACATTTCATTCCGAATTTACATTTAGAGCATTTAATGGACTTTCCTCAAAGGAAGCGATGAGAGCCAAAAATAGCGTTTCCGTTGGACAACAGCCCTTTAAGTAGGAAGTCCACTAACACTCAGCGGTCCTTCCGGCCGCCTACTGTCGCGACGGTTATGTCGCTTATCCAGTTTTACACTTATGAGTTGCACTGCATACCCCCACGCATTCTCTTAATCTGAATTAAATTGTCCGCACTAAAACTAAATTATTGACCGCCGGTTATTTAAACTGCATTTACTCCTACATATTAGTTCTACAATCTGGACTCGTCAAGTTCTCTTTCAACGTTAATGACTTCAGTTTTATGTATTTGATTGTTTTTAAATAAATATTCATGGACAAGTGACACAAATTAAATCTAACCTCAAAGTAAGCAAAAATTTGTGCTTGTGTTATGGGTGTTAGTCAACGACTCTAATACATAGAAATATTTAAATAGACACCAAAATAAATTTAATAAACACCCAGTCCCGGAAATGCAGACATCTAAATGTTCATCACTGCGTGCTCCCGTCGGGACTCGAACCCAAGCCTCGCAAAAGGTCGGTGTAGTTAGGCGTGTATGCTAGCCATTAGACCAATTATTGTCTTCCGTTCGTCTTTATTTTTTTATGTAGTAAGGTAGTGAACTGGGAACTCTCCTTATTATGGTGAAAATCAATCTGTTGTCCATAGACACCAAATATATTTCAAAAGTTGGGTCAGTTTATCAGATCACATTTGACACTTCAAAATATGACATTGTGTCTTTCAACAATACTCGTAAATATTTTATTGTTCAAAGTTGATATTGTATATTTGCTTAACCTTTCTACTTTAATAATATATTATCGTCACGCCCATTTCCCCGTAGTGGTCGTCAGAAGCACAACCAGGGCACCCGCGGTTAGCCCAAGATACTATATCCCACAATGTGATAGGTGGCAAACCAATCGTCAACCAGGCACATATCCAATTGCGGGCAATGTTATTTTTATTAGAAAATTGAAAATATACATTTCTACTAAATTGACCCAACTTTACATTCAATTTAATTCCTTCAGTTATATTTAGTTTTTTTTAGAAAACTAACCTATTATTGTCCGTTTGCCTTTTTTTGTGAAGAGACTGCAAAATATCTACGCTTTGCCTTGACTATTATATCCCATTAATATTTCTACTTCTTCAACATTAATGACTTAAGTTTTATTGAGTGACAGTTTTTTTATTTAACTCGTTAATTATCTTCCGTGCGCATTTTTTACGTGATAAGGCATCGAACAGGCACGTGGCTCTCCTGATGACTAACTATCGCTTATAGATACCACAAGTATTTTTATTTCTTTAATGTTAATAAGTTCAGGTTGATCTGTGATGTTTCTTTGTTAACCTGGTATGTCTTTTCTTAGTGTGCTTTTGTTTAACACTTTAGAAAATTGAAATTAAATTGACAATTAGTTATTCAAACTACACCCATTTTATTAGTACTTCAATCTTAGCTTATATTCTATTTAGCTCTACATTGACCTTTTGGCACGACTTCACTTGTACCTATGGTTGGATTATATTATAGTTATCTTGCACTTTATCGCTTATTTATCTAGGATTAAACCAATCACGTAAATCATGTTAAATCAGAAATTAGTGATTGGCTTATCTTTCTTATTATAAATTGTTTATCTGGGATTTGATAAATCGTGTAATGTTATGCTTAATCAGAAATTGGTAATTGGCGTTTACATTTCTTATTATCTTTTATTCACCTGGGATTTATCTAATACAAGCTATTCCGGCGAACTTCGTTCCGCCCGTCCACTTTGTATGGGGACAATTAAAATGTTATTTTTTCTAGATTCATCGCTGTTGAACGAGATAAAATGTACCCTATGTCCTTCTCCCGGTTCTAAACTACGCATAAACTTTTAGCCTAATCAATTAAGCCGGTCTTGAGTTATAAATAGTGTAATTGACACGACTTTCTTTTATATAAACTTAAACTAAATTTACTACTATATTTTTTGTGTTTTTTTTTACTTAAACTTGTCTATTATCTTCTGTTGGACTTAAATCTCGTATGTAATGAGGTAACGAGCGAGGAGCTACTCAGATGGTGAAAGACAAACTGTCGCCTATAGACACCAAAAATTCTAATTTTAGGTCTATTTAATAATAGACTCTATGTTATATGCTATAAGTACCTCGCTGTGCAGACGCCAGATTTTATCAGTTTCATATACACAGATTACACAGAGGGACTGGACCAATAAGGGGAAACTAATGAATCCTATGAATCTTCAATGTTATTAACTTCAATCATATTTGTGATTGATTATTATCTTGCTTTTTATATTTTGTTTATCTAACTGATTGTACCAAAGAAATCATGAGCCACAATAATTTTAACTACATTTACGTGGCAAACACACGAAAAGGAGAATTATATAAATTAAGAATTCTTGCGGACAAATTCTAGTCACATTTTTAGTCCTGTGACCGCTGACGCTATCGCTAGTGTCTTTTCTTCTGAAGTTTCCTTATCGTACTTGTTTATTATCGATATTTTATCTGAGAAGTTATTTATAACTAAAAATGATTTCTATTTGCGCAATACATTCTTAAATATTATAACAATATCCTTAACATTTGAAACATATCTAGTATGTAATATAAGATATTCAAGGATTAAGTTTGAATAAATACTTATATACTATGTACATAAGCACTGCCTCGTTAGCGTATACACCTAACTCCCCCAACCAACCGCGAGGTTCAGGTTCGATTTTCGACAGGGGCATACCTGTTATATGTCTATTTTTCCCGGTGTTTGTGGTTTTTAACTTTATGTATTTCTATTGATTAGTATAGTCCTCTGACACCCATAACACAAGCAAGTAACTTGCTTAATCTGGGGTTAGATAAAATTCGTTAATTTTTCTAGGAGTTTATTTATTATTATTAACATGACCCTTCTCGACCTTCTCATGACCTTTCTCTTCATCGACTCTCAAATAAAAACAATTTTCAATTTTATTCGTCTACTCATAAGTTCTTCCTCAGTAAAGTTAGAAAAAAAAGTTATTTGTGTAAAAACATATACTGGAATTGAGAATCTCTGTTTTTTTAATTAGTTAAAAACAATAACAAAAAAAAACAGTAACAATAAGTTAAAAAAGTGTTTCATATTTTTCTAAAAATTTACAACAAAGTACTAATAAACCTTATGAAGTTCCGGCCCATTGATGCCATTATGCCATTCCAATAAATGTCATTCCAATTTAAGTTTTGTTTTTAATTTTATACATAATTCACTAAATCAGAAATAAATTCATAATCAAATATATATTTAGTAGTTTTATATAATTATAATATACAGAAAACAGTAATAGATAAATTAACCAAAAAGTTTTAAACTATAATACTTTTCTTATGTATTCGATATTAATTATTATAATATTGATACCTATTGTTAAAGATTTGCATATAATATACTTGAATTTAAAACAGTAGGGGGCTTTAATTTATAATAATATAGCTATGAATACAAATTTATCTTATTTATATGTTTATAGTTGTATGAATCACGGAAATTAAATGAAGAAGCTATTAAAATCAAATGGTTTAGTTTATATTTTAGAAAATATATTCCATTTATTTTACACTCATGATTAAGCCTGGCTTTATAAAAAAGGTAGACGAACTATGAGTCACGAGGAACAGCCATTCATAATGTAATCAGTGAATGATTCATACCCTTTCTTACCTTTGCTCATCTAATCAACATGTTGATTAGTTTATGGGACAACATTCTCATCCGTTCATTTATGAGCGCCATTTTGTAAACGCATATTTGTTGGGTTCCCTGTTTTTGATGTAAGTTCCCTGTTGAAGTAAACAGGCTGAAAAAAATCTGATAATAAAAACATCGTCTATAGACTTCGTACTTCGTAGTTCGCATACTTCATAGTTCTACGGGCGTCAAGATACTTTTGTTTTTTTTTCAAGTCAATTCAGAGATCATAAAAATTAATTCCGACTCTCTTGATAATTGGTCTAATTATTTTAGCTTTGTTTCATATAACACTACCCGACCCTACAACTATGGGCCTAAAATTTCGCCCACAGGACAGCAACGCACCTCTAACTTCTATGGTGCTATGGGCCACGGTTGCCTCTTACCAAGGAGACCCCTGTGCTTATTCGCTGATCTCTCAGATAAAACAATCTGTATTAATAATATTTTTTTCTTATTTCAGGTACGTTCAGAGGAATCCTTGCACACACCGGAAAAAACATCCAAAATCTCGCGATGGGTACGTTGTTGTTTTTGTCTTGAGGTGGAGGGTCTACAGTTTTTCTGGATAATTTACAATTTTATTTTACTATACGTTTTGCGGCAATGAACTTTTTTACATAAAAAATCCAATCCAACAAACGCAAATCCAGCAAACGGCTCTCCTCATAGAAAGCAATAACCATGGCCTATAACCACCATAGTCTCATGGACATTATAAGTGTGTCGCTGTTCTGTGGCCAAAGTTTTAGACCTAAAGTGCAAGACCTTCTAGCCGTAGAACTTATCATCAGGTAAACCGTTTCCTGGTTTTTCTCGTCTTCTATAAAAATGACTTCTTTCATTAAACTCCACAGGAAAAAAATACATTTTAAATCAACACTGATATATTTACAAAGCTGTTACAATATTTTTATTTCTTCTAAAACAAATGTTTCTTCACTAAGTCGTTTTAAGAAAAATAAGGGCACAAAATTAGAGTTTATTGTCTCGTATATTGAAACCTGATCTGAACCTGATTTGATAATGTATCAGTGGCCGCAATTGAGTATGAATAACTGATAAACATTCATAAGTGACACACCACTAACATCTATGGCATCTACCAACCTCACCACCATTTACTATAATTATATGTTCATGTTTATAATGTTTATAATTATGTCCTCACCACCAAGATAGACGCCTGTTTGTTCGCTATTTGGTAACATAAAAAAGATTATAATTATGTTATCATCATATCATGGCTGATTCAGAAAGGCTGACGTCATAAGGTTTATCATAAATTATTAAGCCGACAACATCCGTTTTCTGGTTACAACTTAATACTCGCCTTCCTTCTCTTATCAGTATCAATCGTATAATCTCGTCAGGATTGCAAGGTTATCATATTAAACATGATAATGACGCACATTTGACGTGACAACCTGGCACTTTGAGTGGTTAAGTTTTTCCAGCGTAAATCCTGATATCGTGAATCTCCGGGATAAAAAGTAGCCTCGGTGTTGCCCTGTAACTTAATTTCAAATTTAAAATGTTATGCAGCCTTTTCAGAGGCAATAGGCAAATAAAACTAAAGACAAAATTTTAAAATGTTTTGGTGTGTTTTTGTTTTGAATAACAATAAGTAGGAGAAAGTAATAGTTTTTTTAATAGCAGACATTTCCATTTTATTTATATGTGTAAATGAAAGCCAACGAAATTGTAACTTGTGCGGGGTGTATACTTCTATAACCAACCAACAAAGCTAATATTTATGAATTTGGACGTTTATTAAATTTATTTTAATACTAGCTTATTCAACAAATGCGACGTTCTCCTGTGCTATGTATATTTTATTGTATGTCCCTTTTCTTGACTATTATCAACATTACAAAAAAGAATAAATAATTTCACTTTTTCACGCGCGATACAATAACCAAGAAAGATAGAGGTTCATTTTAATATACCTAATATGAGTAATTACTATCACCATTTATTATAATTATATTTATATCTGAATTTTGGAAATGGGTTACAAATTTTCATAAAATGTAGTATACAGGGGTTGAATAGTAAGTATGCATGCGATAAATTGATTTAGCTAAGTTTCAGCTTTAAAATGTCGTTTTATAAAAAAAAATATCGCCTCTGTGGTCTAGTAATTTGACGGCGAACTTGACTTCTTGAAGTCCCACGTTTGATTTTCGGGTCGGACAACAAAAAAAATGGAAAATATGTATTTTCAACTGTCTTATATTAAATGACGTTGACCGGGATTTGATATGTGCCCGGTTGACAATAGAGTTGCCACCTATCACATTGTGAGACTTAGTTTCTCCGGCTAGTCGTGGGTGTCCTGCTTGTGCTTCTGTCTACTTCTTCTGGGATACGTGCGTGAAGATACTTTTTTTTTAATAAACGAGCAAAGTTTGGTGATCCAGTTTATCTATGTTTATAGTAACGTAAACATAATACAAACACATATTATTCTTTCTTTGTTGTAATAAGTTAGAGTAATTTGTGTGATATTTATTTTAAAGTATGTAATTACTTTTAGCTTATAAAAATTCGCCATCAGGAAGAAGTAAAGACAAGTGACTTTTACAAAAATGCTCATATTTAGACAAAGCTTAAACGCCTCCAATCTATGATCATCGCATACAAATTTATTTATAAGACAAACAGCATATTATTTTTATCAGGTAATTGGATGATCTCATCAGCCATTTTATTTTAAATATTAATACTATAGAACATAAATAAAAATATGGATGATTCATTAAGTTTGGTTCTTATAACTAAGTATATGATCCTCGATAAACTTAATGGAAAGTAAGGAATAGTTTGAATAAATAGAATAAAAAATATATTTTTCACATAGAATATACACGAGGACGCAAAAGGGGCCTTACTGAAAGGGTCTGGCGAAAGTAATTTACCGCACTTGTCTTTTTTTCAATTTTTTTTATTTTATACTTATTTCAAATAATGCAGTAATTGGAAGTATACTAAACTAGAAAGTTGCCAAATCACTTATTCTTTGATACACTAGTTTCCAATCTCCTGAAAAATGTAAATACATTATAAGCAATCGCCTCTGTGGTCTAGCGTCCGGGTGTTGGACTTGACTGCATGAGGTCCCGGGTTCGAATCCCGGGTCGGCCAACACCAAAAAAAATTGGATTTTCCCAATTTTCTAATAAAAAAAAAATGTTGGTCGGGATTGGAAATGTGCCCGGTTCGCGATAGGCTTGCCACCTATCACATTGTGGGACTTAGTGTCTTCGGCTAGTCGTGGGTGCCTTGATTTTACCTCTGCCTACCTCTTCGGGGATATGGGCGTGAAGATACTTACTTACTTACTTACTTTACATTATAAGCAGAAAATTCCAATGTTTGGTCGTTCGTGTACGTATACAATAAAAAGCACTCTTTGTCCTTGTTTTTAAAACAAGATGACAACATACAGATTACAAGCTTTTTACAAGGATAACGAATGTGGAGGAAGCAAACTGGTCTGCCAGGTTCATGATATTTGACACTGGATACTCTCCACCTAGCCCATAGGGGCTTGGCGTGAAGATACGTATGTATTTGTGCATCTACAAGCTTTTGTTTAACCTACAACGTATCTATGTTTACCCTGAATTGTTTACCACAGAGGCAATAAAGAAAATAAGAAAATATTTAGGTATCTCTATTAAAGATATGCTTCTGAGAGTCCCCTGAGATTCAACACTAAACGAAATATTATGTCCCCTACGTTAAATACATTATTTCATTTTTATTGGTTGCTCACTGTACTATCACTGAGCAAACGAAATATCTGATCCCCGGACAACTATTTTTAAGTACTGTAAGAGATATGTTACACTACACATATTATAACACATACATACACATAACGGTAGTAAGTACACAACATATAACAAAAACACAACAGGTTTTTTCTATTTTTAAAAACTGAAAATTCATCTTAACCAAAAAACAAGTTTTAACATTAAAATATGATAACTAAAACGTTTGTTGTATTTAGAGTAACGTGTTATTACTATCAGGATATTCGATTGTTTGTCTGCCTTTCAAAAACACCTGTTTTAAAAAAAACGAAGTCAAATACAAAAGAAAACAAACAGTCACATCAACAAATGGAATACCAAATTGGGGAAAGTGTCACAAAGGTGTAACAGGATGTATGAGTCACACTGGCTGTAGGCTGCGCACGCGCAGGTAGCATCCACCGGCCATATTGTTCTGTGCATATTATTGGTGATAAGCAGCCACGTGCGTGGCGGATGAATCATCACCTTACGGGAAATACGCGTGCCATATTCGATTGGAAATGGTGTGATTAATAGCTTCTATACAAAGTTACTATTAAACAATCGGGTGATCGATATTATTGATGATATTTTATAAACCAACTTAAAATCAATGTGTTGTAAAGTCTGTCTAAAACACCTACTTTTTCGATTGATTTTAATCTCTACATAGTATAAAACAAAATCGCTTCCTCTGTCCCTATGTCCCTTTGTAACTACGCAATGGATTCTGATGCGGTTTTTTATAAATAAAGTGATTGAAAATAAAGATTGAGTATATTTTACACCCGTGCGAAGCAGGGGCGGGGTGCTAGTTAACACATAAAAATTAAAAAATAGCGGTTTTTTAACCGTTTACAGTTACTAGACAATGTTTATTGCTTAGGTAGTACGTAGTAGTAAGAGTTAACTTAATTTCGGTCTTTTTAAGTAGCATGCGTACACCACATTCCAAACAACTTACGAAAATGAAATAACTTTAGTAACGGCCCAACTCAAAAACATCAATTATCTTTTGATCAGCCATTATGTCGACATTTTCTATACAAAATCGTAACTTAACGACCATTTAAAATAAATTGGCGTCTCAGAGTGCAGCAGTAAGTGTACTATGCAGTAGATTGTCCGAATCAGTACTTATCATTTATTACTAATCTGGTCGCCAATGCATCAGTGCTCATAATTATCGTATTGTGTGCTAAATCGTGAAGTAGTTTATATATTTGCACATGCCGAATGTCCATAACTGCACCAGTAACATCTGTGGTGCTACTTATTTGGTAATGGTTGTCTCTTTTCGTGAGGAGTACCGCCTGCTTGTTCACTATTTTAAAACATTAAAACGCTTCGTTTAAAATATACATTGTATTTATTTTACCATGATTGGTTATAACCTTGATGCACGCGTTTTTTCCATGTGCTCAATATGTGAACTAAACACATTCTATAATTAGTTTTTTATAACAAGTAGAGCTTGGACTTAGTTATGTAAAACATAACAAGTCACAATAATATTTTATTGTGACTTGGCACATTTGGCATAGTTAGGTCCAGTTTGGATAGTAGCATATAAACTATTATATTATGCTATTTTAATTTGAGTTTCGTCAGGTATGTTACAATGCATTAACTATTAATATTGTTGTTATAAACATAAATATCAAAAAACAATGGCCACTTCCATTTTATATTTTAGTCTAGTTATTGGAAAAAGTCGCCTCTGGGGTCTAGCGGTTCAGGTGTCGGACTTGACTGCATGAGGTCCCGGGTTCGATTCCCGGGTCGGGCTACAAAATGAAAATTTGGTTTTTCTAATTTTCTAATAAAAGAAATTTTGTTCGGGATTGGTTATATGTGCCCGGTTGGCGATAGGCTTGCCACCTATTACACTGTGGGACTTGCTGTCTTCGGCTAGTCGTGCACCCACGACCTGGTTGTGCCTCTGCCTACCTCTTCGGGGATATCAGAGTGAAGATACTAGTTATTTGAAAAAGTGAAGATACCTTTTTTTCATTTAGTCACAATATTTTCTGCAGCTTTTTTTTAATGACTAATGTGTTGCCAACATCGCGGATTTTACATCTTCATTTCTTTAGTGTGATTTTACATCTTCATTTAGCCAAGCCTTGAAAACCTAATATGATAATGGTGCGTTGCCCACCTCAGGCATGGGTGACCTTTTTCTCCGAACCGGAACATGTCAACGACAATCGCTGACGTTATGGCAGCAGGAATAGATAAGGCGGTGGTAGGTGGTACCAATCCGAGCGAGTCACTGCGAAACTCTACCACCTAGTCAGATGTCACAGTGTTAGTGACGCTAAGGCTACGCACGCCTTTTAGAAGATGCCTGGCAGGTCTATTCTGTAAAGGGGCCCGGACCAAAACGAGGAAAATGATGCTGATAAATCTTATCTACTATTATTTATCAGCATCCAGAAACTTTTAGTATGACCTAAGTGTTATATCATTCAAGCTATCTGTTATCAACACTTACGACTATCGATAGTAAATTCCTTACCGAATGATGAAATATTGTTTTATTTCCTGTAATTTATCATCAAGTTGCATTCCTTTCATACTTTCGTATCGTAGTCAGTCTATGTAATAAATTGTCATTGGCTTAGACCGAATTTCGCAAAACCTTGATTATTTTTATCATATTAGGTGACGATTTGCTACGTTTAGCGTGATTAATAATGACGAATATTCATTAAATATCATGAAATACGTTATTTTTATCATATTAGACGAGGATTTGCTACGTTTAGCATTATCAGTAATTAATGACGAATATTCATCAATATCATGAAATACATTATTTTTATCATATTAGGCGATGAATTGCTACGTTTAGCATTATCAATGATTAATGACGAATATTTATGAAATGTCATTAAATACGTTATTTTTATCATATTAGGCGACGCGACGGTTGCAACGTTTAGCATTATCAATAATCACGAATATTTATTAAATATCATGAAATACGTTTGTCGTTGTTTCGATAACAATTATAAGTTGTAATAGGGTTCCCACATAATGTAATCTTTTATACTTTTTATTGAAAAATCTCATAAACTCATTTTTTATTTATAAAATGTAATATGTTATTATTAATATGTTTCTGAGCTTTCAATTTTAGCTGATATGTTTAAACAGATTACACTTCATATTACGCCAAGTATACGAAAAATCCCAATGTAACAATGTAAGGTTGTGATGACCTCATCACCCTTTATTCGACTATCTAGTACTTAGTAGTAGTACTTCTGGTTTATTTTATTAGTATACTCAATCAGACCAGTTAGCCTATTGCTACCACTACTAGTTACTTCTAGTTAGCTGTTATTTAGTAGTCTTAGGATAGAATATATTTTTATTCACATTCACCTTACAAGAGGCACTTGTGACGAATCCATATAATACTAAAACTACCGCCGTATCGGAACGCGGCCACACACTGAGAAGATCCGGCAAGAAATTCAGCGGGCTGTCTTTTTTTCCTTAATCTACACAAATTTATTAGTATTATATCACACATAATTACTAGTAAGAGATTGGTATGAGGAGCAATTAATCCCAAGCACTCTTATCCGCCAGATAAGCAGCAACGGTATATTAACCTTTTTTATACAATTTCATTTTGACAAATTTTTTAGTATCTTCATATCCCCGAAGAGGTAGGCAGGGGTACAACCAAAGCACCCACGACTAGCCAAAGACACTAAGTCCCACAATGTGATAGGTGGCAAGCCTATCGCCAACCGGGCACATTTCCAATTCCGACCAACATTTTTTTTTTATTAAAAAATTGGAAAAATCCAATTTTCTTTTTGTTGGCCAACCCGGGATTCGAACCCGGGACCTCATGCCGTCAAGTCCAACACCCGGACCGCTAGACCACAGAGGCGATATTTTTT